>JASFAT010001548.1:0-52500 GCA_031353405.1 Baronia brevicornis
TGGTGAACTTGTCCATGTCCTGAAAGATATTTTGTAACATGAAGGTAACCCGATCAAGATTTTTCTACCATTTAATTTGTTAGTTTTACCACATTACTTTGTTAGTGAAATTTTTTAAAACCTTAATTTATGTATTAAGTCAACTTTCTAACTAAATTCAAACCTTCTTGGCTAATTCTATACATTTTATATATCTTGGAGTCCCATTTAACTTCACTGATATAATTCCATTATTATACTTATATCATAAAGCATAGATTTGTTGCTGAAAATAAACCTTTCAACTTTAAGCTGAAACTGAGATTGAATCTACAGTTGGAATACAATCATTTGTTTTTGTACAGATATTAAGAACTTTATCATTAGTTTCAGACCTCGAATTGACCGGAATGAACAATTCGGTAAAATACCATATTACAATGGCCTTCCTGCTGACTTTGGAGGGCCAAAAAATTTTGGACCCCGAAACAACATGGGCAACAAAAATAATTTTAGGCCCAGAACAGATTTTAATGGAGTAAGAAATGATTTTAACAACCACCATAGAAATGAGAATAGTAATCAGAATGATTTTGGTGGTCCAAAAGAATATAGACCAAGAAACAATTATAATAATCAGTCCCAGAAGAAAAATGAATATGATGAAGATCAGACTTCAGGAGAAAATTTGCAATTTTATAATGGAAAAAGTGATTTTGGGGGCCCTAAACAACAAAGTTTTCAAAAAAATAACTTTAGCAACCACAAACCATTCAATATGAATCAAGGTAACAATCAACAGAACTTTAAAAAAGTTTTTAACCCTGCTATGGTACAGAATCAACAGCAGTCTCTAGAGTTCAAGGGGCGTAAATTACAGAGCATGAAAGCAAAACATCCTGGGGACAGCTTAATTAAGCCAGTATGGGATTTATCAAAGTTAGGACCAATCATGAAAGATTTTTATAAACCCCATGCTAATGTTGAGGCACGCAGTGATGATGATGTGCAATTATTCCGCTCTGCAAAAGAAATAACTGTAAGTGGTAATAACATCCCTCGTCCAAATCAAATATTTGATGAAGGTAATTTCCCAGACCATATTTTAAACACGATCAAAGAACAAGGTTGGGATGAGCCAACAGGCATACAAGCTCAAGGCTGGCCAATTGCATTATCAGGCCGTGATATGGTAGGAATTGCTTCAACAGGCTCAGGTAAAACTTTAGCTTATATGCTTCCTGCTGCTGTTCATATAGTGCATCAACAGCGTATACAACGTGGTGATGGACCAATTGCATTAATATTAGCACCCACACGTGAGTTAGCACAACAAATACAATCTGTGGCACAAGCATACAGTGCTCATGGCTGTATAAGAAATACTTGCCTCTTTGGAGGCTCCCCTAAAGGACCTCAGGCTAGGGACTTAGAAAGAGGTGTTGAGATTGTAATTGCCACTCCGGGACGTCTTATTGATTTCTTAGAACGTGGAACGACTAATTTGCGGCGATGCACATATCTCGTTTTGGATGAAGCAGATAGAATGTTAGACATGGGTTTTGAACCACAAATTCGTAAAATTATTGAGCAAATACGACCTGATCGTCAAGTGTTAATGTGGTCTGCCACCTGGCCAAAAGAAATTCAAGCTTTGGCTGAAGATTTTCTTAATGACTATGTTAAAGTTAATATTGGCTCATTGAATCTTTCTGCAAATAATAACATCAAACAAATTATTGAAGTGTGTGAAGAACATGAAAAAGAAGGGAAATTAACAAATTTGTTGAAAGAAATTGCATCAGAAAAAGACAATAAGGTTATTGTATTTGTAGAGACTAAGAAAAAGGTACATTTATTTGATTTTATACTTAAGTTATGATGAAAATGACAAGTACTACTATATTATTTAATTTTACATTTAGGTTGATGACATTGCAAGGGCTGTGCGTCGAAATGGTCATAAGGCATTGGCAATTCATGGTGATAAGTCTCAACCAGAACGTGATGCAGTTTTAACTGAATTTCGAAATGGAGCAACTACAATTTTAATTGCAACTGATGTAGCTGCACGTGGTTTGGATGTAGAGGATGTTAAATTTGTTGTGAATTTTGATTATCCAAATTCTTCAGAAGACTATATACATAGAATTGGTAAGAATTAACATTTCAACTGGTGATTGTAATAAATATGTAAATCACTAATTCCGGTTTCATTAAAGTTTTTGTTTAAGGCTTTTTTAATTTTACTTTTATAAGCCATAATTCTTTAAAATGTTTATACAGGTCGCACTGGACGCTGTCAGCAATCTGGCACAGCATATACTTTCTTTACTAGTGGAGATGCTCGTCAGGCCAGAGGGCTTGTTGCTGTGTTACGAGAAACTGGCCAAAATCCTCCTGCTAAACTTAGTGAAATGGCAAGGAACAACAATAATGGTTCAGGTATGTATTTTGAATAAATTTATGTATCCTCTATTTACTGCTTTTTATCTACAATAATACTTTTTATCTACACAGGTCGTAATCGTTGGCAACAACGCAAAGAAAACAATAGTGGTTCAAACTCACCTCGGCAGCAAAGTAATCAGTGGAATAACAAAATGGCTAATGTGACTAATGAAGAAAATACTAGCAATTATCAAAATCGTAATGTAAGCCAACAAGCTCCACGATTTTCAAATCAGAATCAAAACAATCAAGGTTACAGACAAAACAATTATCAAAAACAAGTTCCATTCCCTAGCCCCACTATGTTTGAATCGATGGGTAATTATCAAGGTGGATACAACAATGGATATCAAAATGGTTATAATAATCAAAATGGATATGGACAGCGAGCTTACACCAGTATGTATTTATAATATTTCATTTTATTCGAATCAGATGTTTCATTTTTTGTATTATTTCTCTATATATAATTGTAAGATTTTTTAGATTCTCGTAATAATGGACAACAATATAGAAGCAACAACTCTAACAATGGAGGAAACAAGTCTGTTGGATCTGGATCATCATATGGATCACCCCCACCACATTTCGCAACTCCTCCCCACTATCCACAAATGCATCCACATCATCAGGAGATGCTTGGTTAGTTTATATTTTTATTTAGATTTACATGCTTTATTTAGAAAGATTTGAAAATGTTATAAAATAAACACCATTTTATAAAGTATCATTAGTAAATCTTATCCATGTGCATATCATTATGTCATTAATTGCTATCTGGCAGAGTAACATTGATGAATTTTTGATATTTTTTAAGTTGGGTACAGTAAACCCTCCTATAATGCAGTAGATTGGTACCGCATTATAGGAAAATCGAAAGCGACATGAAATCGCGCTAAAAGAGTACCATGTTAGAGGAGGGATTACTGTATTTTTATAAATGATTAATAAGCATGTGACTCACAATTATTCTAATTGTTAGGTGGCAAATTTTATGGAAGTGGAGTAGGAGGTGCGGGACCATGTGGATATCAAGCAGCTGTGGGTGCTGGAGTAGCATATCCTCACTTACCACCTGGGCCTCTTGTCTACGCTGCCCCAATACAGCAGTAACTGTTTAAAAACACGCAACTTTTTGACACTAGCTATGAAAAGCTGTTTGAGTCACTAGGGCTCTTATTTTTTTTATTCCAAATTTTTAACATTTAAATGTATCTGTTCAAAATTCAATAATTTTCAGTACTTATAGATTTCTAACTTCAAATTTAACCTGTACTTGTGGATTTGGTTTTTTATTGATTTTCTTTAATTTTTGATTAGAATATGTTTATGTAGATCTGAATGAAGTCTACAACCTTTGTATCTTAGTGCACTGATTACAACACAATATTGTTCTCAAGTGTTTTAAGTTAAACACTGCAGTGTTTAAGAGTTTCAAATTGAATGAGCTTTGTATGCAATGTAACATTGAAATATTTACTCCTCAATTGTCTTTTAAATCCATTTCAATTAATATATACTAAGTGTTAGGTTTAATATGGCTTTTACTGTTGACCATATAGTTTTTCTGCAATCTTTCATATAACACATGCTGTTGACAGTAAAGATTTCATAATTGATCTTTTATTGAACTTTCACTATGTAATTCAAAATTTAAATGTGGTCAATAGGAAAGAGTCAAATGTAACATTAATTATAAAGGTGGAATATATGAAACAAATTGTTATATCCACCATTAGATTATAATCACTATATTTGTTAGAGTAGTTGGTGTTGGTACTCATATGTGTAATCCTGGGTACCTTTCGTTTTTAAATGTCTGTATAATGTACGAAATGCACGAAACATATAGAAGATGACAAAAAATTAGATGGAGGGTTTCTAAATGGCAGATATATTTTATATAAATTATTTTATTGTTATTGATGATCCTAACCAGTGAAATAAATGTATGGGACAACTTAGTATTAGAAAATTTAAATGCTTTTGATATAATTCATAACAACAATCTGTATTGCCAGATAAAATTGTGAATATTTTTCTTATTTAAAGTGATGTCAATGACATTTAAAGTCACTGATTTCGAAGTTATTTTTATTAACAATTAGATTTTAAACTTGAGTATTATGCCTAGATGTATTTAGACGTATCTCAATATGGCTTTAGACAGCTGATCCCTGAATGCTAAAAGGATTTTGCCATTCTCAAAAATGTAGGATGAATGTAAATAATACATTGCATTTAACTTAGGGAGATTAGTAATTGAGTGATTATAAATAATTGAACAATGTTTATTTTCTTAGCAAAATAAGTGTTTTCTTCATATATTTTTTTTCAATTAATATTGCATAACGTAATTACACGTAATTCGTCTAGTTAATTACTGGAATTTCTTTGTACGTAAGGGGGTTCTAAGGGCTAAAAGTGAGATAGTCAATTGGTACAAAATAGGCAGAAGTAATTGTTTTGTTTATTTAGAAGCCCATTACTGTCCAAAGAGGAAAAATCTGTGATATTTCATTACTATAACCTGTCGTTGCGTTGGTCAATTGTTATAAATAGGAACACTTCTTGTGCATGGAACGTGTTTTTCTAGACAAAAGTATATTTTTTGACTATTTGAACGAATTTCATGAATGTTTGTGACTACAAAGCTTGCAAGTCGTTCACAGATATAATATAATATGGTAGATATAAGATTTAATAATTTATTGTTATTCAATTTAGTTCTCAGTTTACCGCAAGGTGACGTAAATTATACCAGTTCCAGGGACGTAAACGTTATTATCTATGTACACCCCGTGTCTGTCTACATCTCAGAATGGTGTATTATAGCAGCGGGTCTCGTCAGATACCAAGGGGTGACCAACGTGTTTAGTGAATCTCGCATCTGAATGGAATACTGTGCGAGATTTGCCTCGTTATTTATGTACATTGTAAGAGGAAGAAAGTAATGTGTATATGTGCATAATTTCATCTAAAAGATGAATCGACTAGCCCACCCAAATTATAGTTTTTGATTGTTTGTGCTCTTAACTAGTGATTGAATTCAAAGTAGTATTACAGTGGCTGTTTAATGGCGGGGCTAGTTACGAATGTGTAAGATCAGCAGAGAGTCAAGTATGGTCGTGGATGGCAGGCAACTCCTGCATTTTATGTACAAAGTACTGCACCCACCTCTACTAAACAACTGTGATAATAACACTAAGTAGCGTAGCAGGCGATTTATATTCTAGTTACGTCCAAGAGAAGGAATGACATCATATCTGACATATTGTATTGTGATAATAAATATATCGAGACATTGTTTCAGCACATAAAGGTGAAACTTTCTCCAAATAAGACTGATTATAATTATTTCTAATCGAATATTTACATGTTCCACTTTGACTGAATGAATAAGGTGTTTGTATTTTGTATTGATAGCATTCTCGTGCGGTGTTATTTTCAAAATTTATTATTCACTATGTTGGATATGTGTCAAAATGCCTTTCTAAGCGGTCACATTCGCGGATATGATATTCATTTGTAATACGTTCATGTCTTCTTTCATTTGTGATTGAAAATGTTGTTGACAAAAGATATGGCAGCGACACTGTATTACGAAGATTTATATTATTTGTTGTTAATTTGCAAAATTTTATTTATTCAACAGATTTATCTCATACAATTTTAGATTCAAGCTTCATAACTATTTTAGGATTACTTTTATCAAAATTTGAGGTTTCTGAAAAATATACATAGATTTTTAAGTATGTGGCAATGCAGATCTTCATAAATATTACTTCTATTATCGAAGAACATAGTTTATATTTATTCAACTATTAAACTGTCCCAAAGGGAAGTCTTCTGAATGTTTCTGAGAAGTGCATTTCTTCTATGTAATACAGTATTAAATTCCGATTGAATAAAAATTAATGTATGATTATTTTGTCTTTCTCTTTTTACACACCTTAAAACACATAAGCGCCGTAAAAATAAAATAATCGGGCAGTAGTATGCGTTGTAGATTGATTGAGCCCAGTCAAGTTGTTCTGGTACGCAGGTAAAGCCTTATTTAATGTTTTAATTATAAAGTAGTATTTTATATATATAACGCTGATTCTTATCAAAGTCCAAGAAGGACGAAGTCTTAAAAGTTGTCCTTTGTCGTTCCTCCAGTGCAGTGGTTTTGGAACATAAATGAAACATTTGGCAGTTTGCTAAATATTGAAAATTAAGTGCAAAGTTTTGATTTTTTACACAAATTATTAAATCATGGTTATTTTTTTTATGGGATAGGAAGGCAAACGAGAAAGCGTTATCTGATGGAAAGCAATCAACGCTGCCCATAGATATCCGCAGTGTTATGGATAGTATAGAAGTGGAGGTAGCTAGTTCCACAGGCTAGTGGTGCGTGGAAAGAAGTTTCTGGAAAAACGCACCGTTACTGGATCGCTAGTCATCCAGATGGTGGGGATAAAACTTCGTTGTGGCGAGTTGTACGGTAGTGGAACTCAGCAGCCGGAATTATTTCAAACAATTCCTCGGAACACTCCCCCTGGTATAACTTATAACCTCACTTAGAATATAAGTTGATATTCATAAAAAAATTATTAGGGCGTTTAACTCAAAACTCAATTTTGAGTTAAGCTCGCCCTTGTACATCTTTCCTTTTAATTCTTGTATTTCCTGTTTTGTGTAGAATAAAGTATTAAATAAAATAAAATTTAGGCCGGCAAGTTTTTTATGAGTCAGTCTTATAAGAAACTTATAATAATTAGAATATTCAGTCGTGAGTTTTTAGCCTAATACAGATGATAATTAAAAGGATTTAATCAAAAAGCAAAGAAGAAATGAGTGTATATTTACGAAAAAAGGGCCGTGAAGTAGATACATATATATATACTGTAGGTATGTATTTAGGTCGTAGCTGCTGTTAAAGGCGTATGTCAAACCTTAGGACATTTTCTGATTGAACCGTCTTTAAATATTGATTGGCCCGCTTGGCAAACGTTATAAAAACGCAATTTCCTTTTTGTTTGATATGATTGGTTTCTCCAGCCTGAATTCCTCGAATACGCGTTAAATTTGTCTATTTATTGATCAACGTAATGCAAAAATTTTGAATTATTTAAGAATAAAAGGGATTTTAATTTGGGTAAATATTTTAATTGGATTTAAATATGTAATGTTATGATTAATTCAATGGATTTTACTGCCATCTAGTAATTTACTATAAAACAAATTAATTTGTGTATTCTTATTGAATTGTTCATCTTTATTTCAATTCATCATACTGAATTGTATTCACAGATGGCGCTCAATAGATGTTATTATCTTGACAGTTTTATCATATGTCTACGGATGTCTGTTAATGATAATAGGTAGTATTGTCAAATTCACAATCGTAAAACAGTGCAATTATTTTTTTTTGTAATAAAAACAACCAAGATATTTAATTACTAGTGAATTTGCTTTACAGATAATTTCATAATATAACTGCGAATTACGTAGCGAATAAACGAGGTCAGCGGTTGTAGCTAATGACAAAATGGTAAGTATTGTACTTTAGTTTTTGTCATATTTGTTATTTTTCAGTTATTAATGATAAAGACCACTCATATTAAATGGTTAGATTATGATCACATAACCTAACTTTTGCTGTACCAGACTATCCGGCCTTGAATCTAATCTTGTCAAGTCAATGTCATTTTGTTTATCAAAATAGATATTGTTTGTGAGGTGGGTATCATTTTGACTACATGTATTTTTTATAAAAAATTATATGTTTGCTGTAATTATCTGGGAATATTTTACGATATAATTCGATGCTTTTTTTACAAATATTTATCTGAATTCTAACGCGCAAGAAATTTGAACAGTTTCATTCTTCCTGTTGAAATAATGATAAAGGAAGTTTGAGGATAACAACAACTATTTAACATAAAAACTAACATGAGTTTATTTGTAGTTGTATCTTTGAGATTGACTTAATACATAAATGTTTACGATAAGTTCATGCTTTACTGATGACTAATAACAATTTAAATATGGAAACTAAATAAATAAAACATTCGGGATTTAGCACCAGAAAATCACCACTAAGGCGTATTTATCTAGATATACCTAGTAGTTATTAATTTCCATATGTCAGCCGCAGCAATGATAACTTTTAACATTAACCTATTTTTAGGTCTAGGAACTTGTCTGTATTAAAAAAGAATCTGATTTTTTCTTTAAACGTTTCAAAAATAAATCTAGGAGCGAGAAATAGTGAACTTTTTGAGAACGGTATTGACTGTCTCATCTGAATTTAATTGTTGTCCTAAGAAAGTGGAAATCGGCTGCATCCAAGGTTCGGAGATAACAGTGTGTGTCGGAGAGTTTTAAATTCAATCTTCTTTAATTTGTTTCTCCATTCGTACTTACGGTCAGGTTCTAATATGCGCACGAGAACGAATCTGGGGATCTACAAAACCTATCGATCTAATTATGGGAATTTATAAGTTCTGAGTAAATTTTACAGGAACGATTAAAAACTGATTTTCTACCATAGTTTGAGAAATTATTATAATACCATTCTTACTTTATTTTTTTTTGTAATATAATGCCTTACTTTAGATATAAAAAGAGTTTGAGATGTATACAAAGTATTCCATCGGATAAGTTTTATTTGGGGTAACAAATTTTGATAATTAGGCCTACGTATTTATTATGTATGTGTTGCGCCGGAGTAAAGTTCTGTCAAAGAATACATATTCGACTGGGTCGGCGCATGTACACATGTACATTACTATTGCTGTATGAACGGGCCATTCGAGCACATTTTGTACTTTTCGCCTTTACGCTGTGAAGACCTCTCTGAATATTGACGAGGGCCTTAACAAATCCACGCAGAGTCATAAAAACAAGTTTTTGTTTGCAATTAAATTTTTTTCTACCTAATAACTTTGTTTCTTACAAGAACTCGTTTTTAAATTATTTTTCTTATACGACAAGAAATGTAAGAAAAACAATATAATCTTGAATATCCTTTTGTCCTCAACAGTGTCTGTTACTTAAAGCATGTTTTTGTGTTATTCAGGAGTTAGCGCAACGGCAGATGGCCTTCAAGGGCGGCAGCAAGTAGGTTAAGGCGTCACATGCACGTTACTACTTCGTGATTGCGGAATAAGGTAAGGCACATCGTCTAGTATTGTATCACAGCTGTTTTAAAAACATCACTTGCACTGATTTATCATACGTGTACCGCTTTTCATCAAGATTCGAAAAATCCGACATTTATAATAAATATCAAAATACCCGATATTTTATACATGTACATATTCGATATATTATGTGTATGAAAAAGCACCACTTTTCATTTTTTAATGTTTTAAAGTGTTAAAATGATAAAACATAAGCTTGACTATTTGATGTTTTTAATGTAAAAATAACAAAATAATTAGCATTTTTAAGGTCAATAATAATGAACAGTTATGAAATCTAAGTAAATACTCATAAAAAAGTTGAATTGATAATCTTATAGAATGGACAATGATTAGGGTGTCTAATATTCGACTTTTTATTATTCGAATAGACACTATCTGAATACTTCGAATAAAACGAATAAAATAAGAATTTCAAAAAACATACTTAAGAACATGTATCTGATGGTTGATCACATCTTGATTTACTTTTTCTTATTATAAGAAAAAGTACAAAAACTAGAAAAGTGTAATTTATGCATAACAAATAGGACTTCATATACAAATCAATAATCGATTCCGTACGGAATGGATTATATCCTTTAATTTAGGAAAAAGGAACGTAGGAATGACAACATATTTAGCGTTTCATCACTGAAAGAACTGCGAAGATAGTTGCAAATATAACGACACGACGAGATTCAGCTTCAACACTAGTGGGAGGTATACCCAATAAAATATTGTAAGCATTCAGTAAGTAGATTTTCTTGGGCCCATCAGCATCATATGTTGCCACCTGAGCTTTATCCGACGTTGTTAAGTTCTCGTTTTCCATTGTAGAAGTCCTTGGAACAGCAGATCGAGATAAAGAGGTTTCTATTCCTAACTGCTATTTCAAGCTTTTGCTTGAAATATCGGTAGTTTGTAGACTTTTTTCTTTTTGCGAACATTGAATATTTGAAAGATGAGTATTATCATCCGCGTCAAAACCAAAGTATGGTCGATTGATCTTCACTATGGTTTCAGTTACAATATCATTTGACGAATTCGGGAAAACCTCTTATGCTGGTTCTGCGTAAAAATTTATTAGATTTTGAAGATATTTAGGGGTACCCACAATACCAGCTTGCCTTCTCTGCAAAATGCGCATCTTAACTTCATCTTCGTCAAATCTTCTCAAAACACTCGCATTTACTTTTGGTCAAATATCCGAAATATTCGTTTTATTCGAATAGAAAATGATGCGACTATTGGGCGTTTTCTTTTTAATTTTCTGTGCTATCATACATAAGGTGTTGCTTTACATTTTTATCGTACCTACCCAGGTCACGCTTTTGGAATTTCTTATATTTTATCGCAGCCTAAATACCTAAAACAAAATCATCACATCTAAGAAATTTTGGTTTGGTATCAAACCAGACATAATAGCAAATATCAGTTCATTGTATACTTCTCTTACATGACATGACAGGCGAAGTAAACAATAATACAGTTAAGTGAGTGTGTGTGGTTTATAATTTGGGAAGTGAAACTGCTATTAACCTTCAGCCAGTATTGTTTACAAACAAGGAGACGTGATCGCGGTCGCGTTACGTGAACTGCTGTTACCTCCGAATTCAGCTCTTTTTATTATAATGCTTCTTTTAATCACATGAGCTGTGAGAAACATAAGTTGTCATGTGATGCAAAGCATATTAAAAATAACACAGGTCAATATTGTGCTATTAAAATAATTGACCTTAGTACCACACAGTGTAAACACCCCAGTCAAACAAATCTTAGTCAACACATAATATATAAAATGAGCGTTGATTACATCTAAATTTTCAGTTTAGAAAATAAAATAAGCTTTGGAAAGTTCTATTTTATGACTATTGATTAATTACTTACCAAACACACATTAACAAAGTTAAAATTACAAATACATATGTGTCTTTTTTTATCATTTAAGTTATATTTTGAACAGATTTCTCAGAAAAAAAAGTTTCCCCACATACACATATATGTATTGTACATATTGTAACCTTTCTCCCCCTTGCGCTATGTTTAGTTTGAAAATATTCCACACTTTTAAGTAATTAATAAAATTAATTACTATATTATATTCTCTTCCTTAAGACTTTCTTTTATATCGCCTTCATTCCTTGCTAATGTATTTATTTCATATATGGGACTTCCATACAGTACTATTTACTTGAGATTGTCGGGTCGCGCTAGGCTACCTGACTCTATATATACGAGGCGGCTGGTATGTGTCTCCGCGTAGTGTCTTTTATGAAAATTTCGACCTTCTCAGATTTTAATGATATTTTTATGCACATTCCATTACTCATCCATAAGCTCAATAAATTATTATTTGGATTCTAGCTTCTATAGTTTTTTTAATAAAATTAATTTAATATTAGTGCCATATAAAATCTTTATATGAATGACTTAAAACTTTATTCTATATTATAAGTTATAAGTGAACGTATCACTCAATAAGTATTATTTAATTTTTCTTTTTAATGAATTTTATTGTATTTCCGTAATTTTATATAAGGCCTTTATATATGACTTACATATCGAATTTATGACTTTTACCAAACTTGATATCTTATTTTTTTGTTCATATATGAGTTTTATTGACTACATATATGATGTTTATTAAATTATTTGTTTGTAAATTTTATTTATAAGTGTTTTAAATTAATAATGACGATCTCTGGCTCGTCACAGTTCATAAACGTATTGGAGACCTATCATGTTTAAATGCTTTGTTTCAAACGGAAAATAATGAAGGCTTATTTATATAAAGAAACTCTGTTTATTAAACAAGGCTGTTTAACAGACGGTAACGTAGATTACGACACTCAAAAAGTTGTTGATAAACACCGCAATGTGCTCTGGCCGCGTAGAAGCCATGACCGTGCCGTAACTTTCTAAATTACATAACAGTTTCGCGTTTGTTTTGAACAAGACGATGTCACAACCGCTGCTGAGAACCGAACAGCTTAACGATTAAAGGCAGTGGAGTGAAATAACATTCTATTATTTTGTTCGAGCCCCGTTGCTGAAGTGACAAGTTTTTGCGTTATTACAACATCACAGTGCTGTAAATATGCTTTTAACAAAGGCATCGATTTAGATTTTAGATTGATTACATAATAATGTTCGAAGCTAGTGAGTTACATAAACTTCGTTTGTTTTGATTAAGTTGTTCGTCTGTTGTACAACAGTCTGTCTCGTAATAGAGAAATGAGAAAACATGGGATTAACCAATTATTACTAGTCTGTCACATAATTGGATTCTTCTTTTAACATTTTGACAAAGTTTGGTACTAAGACGTCTTACAATTAGTGTGTTTTAGATTTATGTGATATTTTAATATACCATTGGGTATATATATATATATATATATATATATATATATATATATATATATATATATATATATATATATATATATATATATATATATATATTATTGTATGGATGTCAGACTTGTGATGTAAAGGGTAGACAGCCTATGTAATGTGCTATTAAGATTGTTTACGTTTGGCTGATTGTTCAATATATTTTTTATTGTCGAAGTACACATTATGAGTATTTATCATGAAAATTGTGAAATGATTAAAGTTATCTTTTACTTGACGTGATAGGAATGTGAACGTGAAGTATCGTATATCGTATCAATACAGTCGTAATAATCCAGTGTCGGACATTGGACTACCACCACATAATTGAGACATGTTACTCTAATTTCCACACTGATGGGTTGCAGATTTGTTATTTCTCAGGTAGAGATTGCTACCCATCTTAATTCATGAAGAAATGGGGTTGGGTGGAGCCTATTGCGAATAATTCGATTCTTCTAGGCTGGGTAAAGTTAAAAAAGGTAAAGGGGTAAAAGTTGTTCGAACAAAAGAAACTTATATCAATCATGTATGTATTCTGTTTTAAACTATATATACAAGGTAACCGGTTAACTGAATAAAGTGCGAGGCAAAATTTAATAATTAGGAAAAGTACCATTGAAAAGCAAAATCGAAATCACTGCCAATTACTTGCACCGTACAAGATAATATTTATGGAGATGATTGTATTATAACATATAGAAGAATAACAAAAGGAATAAAGAAATGTTAAAGCTGTTAGACTGCATTGATGGTTTGCATCTACTCATGGTGTCTAACCGTGGACACTGATAATCCATCTGCTCCACAAGCTCAAATTTCTTACAGCGCTATTATAGAGAGAGCTATTCTCAGTAGATAAGATAAAAAATCCGCTAGAAACCTAAGTTGTCGTCATAGCTTTTAGAGCTAACCATCTAAGAAGAAATCACTGTCGAAAAACCGAGAACTATTGTAATTGTGAAGACCAGCTTTAAAGTTCTACGATATGGGCTTGGCCGCGAAGGAAGTAAGAGGTTCGAGAATAAGAGACGTAGGAGGGCGCAATCATATCTTGGCGCCTAAACTGTCAACCTTACCTGCATGTGGTGCATCCTGTTGATGGACGAATCAACTGGTATTTTAGTCATCAAATCAATTTAGTGTTGAGACAGTCGTAGACCAGCTCTTTATTGCGTTTATAGAAGCTACTGATAAGCAAAGAATATAATGTCTGTAGGAAATTTAATAAAATCAACTGTAGAAAGTTATGTCTAAGGTAGACAAATAACTTAGTCAAATGTTTACATAGTGATTTGTCGTTTCTTGGCCTTACGTGACTAGCTTATGTTACTTATATAACGCAGACTAGTCACGTAAGGCCTTATGGCCGTAAAGCCTTATGGCTTTCCTCACCGCGGTCCTTCTTCCAATAGTTCCATCAAACGTAATGGAAAATTATTGTTGTCATTATTAAATTTATATTTAGTTCAATATAACCATGTTTCGCAATTTTTAATAATCCACTCATCTTGAACGTTTTAATATGTGGTTTTAAATATGTAATTTACGTGAATTAATTTTAAATTTTTAGATTAAGCTGATGAACCTATATCTAACTGAACTAACTAATTTTGTTGGCGCAGAGACTCAAAATGTATCTTGGCCTGCGGAATGATCTTACGCCACCGTGCCTTTTCCTGCGCCACCTCCTGAGGAATTTATAAAAGCGTATATTAAATTTTGTGTAAAATAAATAGGTAGGGTCATTTTTTCACAAATGAGTTGGTTCGATCGAAGAAGAACTTCACCCTCACAGAATATCGGTGTTAAGTGTAATAAGCATTTTATTGTTACCACGTTTCTTACGGTGAGCGCTGCAATCCGGAGGCCCAATTCTTTTCCTCTTTCTCAATTTTCTTCTCCAACCATTACTACGTTCTTCCCCTCTAATTATTTATATTCTTACATAAATGTAGGCAACGCATCTGCAGTGCCCTTAGTATTGCGGTTGTTTATTGGCGGCGTTGGTTTTTATCATCAGGTTACCTGCTTAATCGTTTGCCGAACTATTCCAAAAAATACTTAATGAATTTTAAAAATTTATTTTCAAAATGCAAAATTCTGATTGTTGTTATATTTACAACTCAAGTAAATAGATCGCTTACACAATATTTGGAACACAGGCCAAATTTCTCTAAGAGATTTATACAAAGTAGGAATATATGGTGTCAGAGGAAATGTTGTCGTTTTTAAGAAAATTAACCTGTTATTAAATAACATATATGTATTTCGGTTTATTGTTTAACGTTAGTAGTAATCCGTTACTATGCAACGCACATAGAATGAATTATAAACACTTTTACATCCCTATAAATATTATAAATGAAATGTGTAAACAATTGGCGATCAACAAGTTGTAAGTAAAGTTATAAAATGTGTCTTATATTGGGTATAAAATTGATTGTGGCAGATAAGGATGTAACACAATGAAAAGAGGTGAGGAAATTATTAATACAGTAAAGTTCATGATTGCATAAGCTGTGACTTAATCACAATGTAGGCAATATTTGTTTCTATTCAAGTTGTAGACTACACGGGATCAGTTGTAGTAATGGAGCAAGATAAAGTAGTGTAGTGGCTACGTCAGCAGTTGGCAAGCAAACAGGATCCAATCGCACGAGTCCGTGTCGTGGCAGCCTTGCCAGAGGCGGTGTTTTTGCGACATAACATTGCAACATTTGGGTGGGGTTGCCATGTATTAATTATTAATTTTGGTACTACAGTGGTTTAAAGTTGAAATCAATTAGTCATTGTTATTCAATTGGAAAATAAAAAAAAAATATTTCGTCTCAAATAGACTATTAAGAAATATCTGAATTAATTACACTCTATGGACATCATTTTATAAATATAAAAAAAATTATATTTGTAGTATTTTGAGATTTCTAGAATCATAATAAAATACCGGCAGTTGCTAACTTCAATCATGGTAAATTCGCTACAATATCGTTGCAATATTGGTAAGCACTCAAAGAATAGTGCTGACCAATATTTAAACGTAATAGAAAGTCTGCAGTATAAAATAAATAGATTACAACTCTTTTGAGTTAATTTTTACACCACTTATTATTACGTATATATTATAAAAATATGCATGTTATATTGTCCTATATGTATGTTTTAAAGCATTTTAAAAAAATATGTTGTTTACGTCTGTTTTCTAGAACACAATAAAAAATGTTCAATAAACCAAGTCCTGGCATAAAATAAGAATACTGGTGACTCTACATTTCGTTGATTCTCAGCTCTCTCTTTCTCGCGGTATTGCGTGAATAACTACTCGCTATTAATAAATAACCAGAAGAGCAACTACGAACGCACCCACGCTTCGGAGCGTGTGAACAGTCGCCGTGACACACAAAATGAGATTTCGGTATCTTAAAGCAATGACTTCACATGCAGTCATTGAATGGGTCCGTTTTTATTTGTCTTGACGTGACTTATAAATTCTAGTCACGTGTGTCTTCACTTGTTATGTTTCGTTATTTCATAAAATACCTTTCTAGTGTCTTAATGCTTTTTATTATACTCTGATGTTATATTTGTAATAAACATTCCTCAATAGACGCTAGGTTCGGTCGTTAGTGTAACTAGTTTCTGAGCTAATCTGTCTGGATTTATTTAGTCTAAACTAAAATTTGTATAACAAATACTACACTGTAGAATGCGGATATGGCGACCTTTAAGGTATCGGTATTCTAACCGGACGTACAAATGACCGTTTTTAAAGTATAAAACTAAACTTGCGTTTGCATTTATTGTGGTTGGTCGTTATAGGTGAAGTCGTTATATACGGATTCCACTGTATTCGATTTTTGATCTCTCTCGATCTTTTGATCTTATATGTTTTCGCACTATTAAAACACTTCAATATTGAGTATATTTCTCTACTGTATATACTGTGCAGTTTTCGCTTCTAGTTCTAACTTTCAGAACATTAAAACTGAATGGCTAGAAAATTATTATTATCATAATCTTTATATGTTCTCATTAAATCTATATCTTTGCCTATTTTTTGAATGCTTGGTAAAATTGTATTACCATGTTTACTTGAGGCATTTCGCACTCGTAAACTAGTGTCTGGTCTGTCAGCGACTTGTTATTGTTTGTAACGCGTTGTCAATATTGTGCAAGGCTGGCAAGTGAGATTGACGAATAAGGCTACAAGATATGGTTGTGCCTTCATACACTTCCTTAGATCCCTTTAGTGATATACGTGTACATTTGATTTTCATTTAAATTAATAACTTTAATTAATGCAGAATAAATATACAAGTGTTTAGTTATATAACATATTGTGTTTAGGATATTTATTTCAAATACATACTTATATTCAGTATGTATTTGAATAAAGGTTGATAGTTTGGGATTTATAGTATGTTTATTAGTATGCCTTAAGTTTGCATATGCAGTTATAGTTGCATGATGTCACTGATAGTTTTGGTTACGTAAAAGCACATTACAATGAACTACAAGTACTAATAAATGCCTGACAATGTGAATCCTACAAAACATCCCTGAGTAGACCTTTGAATTCAAAATATTAGTTCTTTTTACCGTAGTGTTTATTTAATTAAGAGCTAGCGCGAAGGCCCGTCCGGTTTCCTGTTTGCGTCGAGTTTTGATTGCAGGCTGTGTTTGTTGTGAGTGTTTGTGTTTGGTCGCGCTGACGTGTGCGTCTAGTCTGGTTGGTAATCGAACGGCCGTGGCAAGGTCGCTTGCCGCACCCGGCTGTTATTTACGTTCTTATTTCATATAGTTCTAACTGTGCCTTTCATTGCAGTAGAAATATGACTACGCTCGTATTGCTCAATTTCATTCACGTGTAGGATTTCTATGATTGATTCATGGAAATGGAAAAAAGAATACAATAATAAAATGGAATATTTATTAGAATGGTTTTTTTTAATTAGTTCATATATGTCCCAATGCTAGGCATGAGACCTGCATTTACGGAAGAATGGACATTAAATCATCGTGCTTGTTCAAGGCGAAATGGCGGGGCACTGAAATGCTTACGGATGTAGAATGGCGAACCCCATTTATTCCCGTGAGTTTGCAATGGTTACCGGTATAAAACGACCACATGGCCCATTTCATCCCATGGGTATCGAATGAGAAACAAACATCAGTAGCAGGGTTATATGGATTA
Source organism: Baronia brevicornis (assembly GCA_031353405.1). Classification (NCBI taxonomy): domain Eukaryota; kingdom Metazoa; phylum Arthropoda; class Insecta; order Lepidoptera; family Papilionidae; genus Baronia; species Baronia brevicornis. Next base: position 18,190 of record JASFAT010001548.1, read on the forward strand.
ATAAAAATAAATCTTCAATCCGCCTGTCAAGCAATTGGAGATTATGGCAATACTTGGGAGAATTGCCATAATTTCTGATTGCTTGGCAGCGGATTGTTGCGGCTGTATTGAATGATTAATGCAAAATTTTTAAGCATAGTATTATTTGCCAATTACTATTACAAAAATTAGAACATTAATATAAATGTACAAACGTATACATACATATAGTCCTATATAATGTGGTCAGCATAGCAAGTTTGAAAACATTTCGTTGAAGCAAGGCAGATTCATGTCAATCGACGAACCTTTCTAAATTGTGTCACAAGTCACTAGACAAGCAGTTGGCTTGGGGTTTCGCTCCTCCTCCTTTGTCCCTCCGCGCCTCTTCCCCGCGCGACCCAGCATTGGCGTCGCTAACAAGTGGGCTAAGGTCGCGGGCGTGCATTTTACAACGCGCCTACCTACCTGTATAACAAAACCGTACAGTCGTTTATTCTAGCCTCATTATGAACATTGAAAAATACGTAAGGTCATATTTGTAATAATGCAGTAGTAATACTGCATTATTACAAATATGATTCTACGTATTAATGCCAAATAGTTAGCAGAAGCTTTAAAAGTATAGCATAATAGATTATTTTTTTAATTATGACACTTGCTCATTACAACAGATATGTAAGGTATTCTAAATTTTGTATTTTAAACACAAAATTAGAAATATTAAGAGATATTTCCCAAGAATGTTTTAAGAAAGTTTTTCCCTGAAGCACAATAAAATTTATTCTTGTATGAAATATAAAAATAAATAAAAAATTGTTTTTTTTTAAAGAGAAATACCAATTGTGGATCCCTTTGCTTATTATATAAATTAATAATGGTATAAAACAATAGCTATTTCGGAATAATAACGAAGAGTTTTACGTAACAATGCTTTTGCTGTGGTTTATATCGTATTTCTTTGGCCTTAATCATCTAATAATTGTAAATTTAATACTGCAGAGTGCTGTTTACAAAGAGCAAATGTTTTTCATGTTTTGTTCAAGTGAGGGGAAAATACGTGGCGTGGAATGCGCTTTCGATACGATGCGAGTGCGCGTGAAATGTAGGTCAGGCTTGTTGAAGTACAACGCGGCTGATACGTGTTTTATTTACTTGTCGTGCGCGCTCGGAAAAATGTGGCGCAACTTATTGTTACATTTTTATAGTACGTTCATGTTTGCACTAACTGATACCCACGTTTAAGTGATTATGCTTAGTGTAATGTTCCACTGTCATTGTTCACCTAGCAAGTGAATAAAGTTAAAAGATATCTTGTCTCATATTGTTTACATTACTATATCGTACAATTAATTTATTGGGCCTAATTGTCTTGAACAAGTGTGGTGGCGAGCCTCCCTATGTTTTCGAGGAACGGACGTTAATGTCTATGGATATAGGGAGGTGCCGTGCCCAAAAGTAGGACAAATATGGGCTTTTTAAAAAAAGAAAATACGTATTTTAAGTTTTCATTTTGAAAACCACTTATTTTATGATTTTATATTTACACTTGTTTAACTTAATCTTGATGATATTCAAAAGAAAACTACTTATAATTTGAATACTAAATCAACGAGCGATAAACGTAAATAACTAGATGTGTGCTTCATGGGATTTCCCAACGGCAATATCTCAGACAGGAAGGAGGAGAGATTGAATCTCAAAAATCATACAGCTGACTTTTAACCTTAGAAACTTAAACATCATTTTTATATTTGTAACAACTAAAATATATAACAACTTAGGCAATGAATTCCTAAAAACGCTAGTGTAGCTGACTATTCAGTTTGATATGATTTTTTAATTGAAGGCATGACAGTAGTAGATATTTCTTAGGAGATAGCGCAATGCTTGATTATTATGATGGTTTATCGGCTCTGTAGTTGTCATCGTGTTTAATGGATTCCAATTTCCGTCAATATTTTTTTAACAAAATGATATAAATTGCAAATTAGCTGGGTGGTGTCACCTGCACTATGAGTTTATGCTTATCATATTTTCAAGAAGCTATCTATGTATTTGAATTGGATAATAAGGACATGACGGAAACCAAGAATAATTTACTATTTTTCACAGAATAAATTACAAAATCTCGTATTAGCTGAAATGATATGAATTGTTACTTTGTCCTCATCACGATTAGAGTCATTTGGGGCAAAAGAAAGTTTGCAGTGCTGTTGTTTTCCGCGGAGATTGAGCGGACGGTGGAGCTTGGTTAACAGGATTGACAAAGCTTGGTATGTCCAGTATGTATAGTGTATATGACCTATGGAGCGAAGTGTGGCTCGTGTTGTATTATTCAAGCAAACAATTAAAATAGCTTGAAAATTTTTATTCAAGGGTTTTCCCTTTTTGTTTGTGATGCTTTTGATTTCGTTGTTTGCGAGGTTCGTTTGTTATAATAATTTAATAGGCTAGTAAGTGATAAAATTCAATATAAAATACTAATCTTACTTTATGTATTTATTTTATTTTATTTTAATTGTTAGGTTATAGGTAAATCGGGTTAAAGGACGGGGGTTATAGTACGCACGAAAACGGTACCCCAGATCATTTATACACATACTATTATTTTAATAGGTATATTTTAGCAAAATAGTCACAATCCCACAACTATTCATTTCATTCAATATTCACTTTCACGCATGACTGAAAAAAATAAAGAAAATAAAAATAAGAAGTTAGACATTATTATTTCTAACTAACTTCTAACATGTCAGACCAGTCTTTTCTTATTCCATATTTTCAGACTTTTCCTAAATGCATATCTTTTGGTTGTATTAGTATAAAATTGATTTAGATTATTAGACAATATGTTTAAAAACGAATATGGTCATTAAATTAACGAAAGTGAAGATAGAATAAACGCATTGTGATATGTAATATACTTTGATGTCGTGCCCACGGCCAGAAAGCTAACATACGCTTAAGCATACAATATATCAAAGCAAGTGTCAGATGAGAATCGGGAAACGCGATGATCTTAGTGGGTAGTAGGGCGTTTGGAACTCAGGCAGCGCGTTTGCATGAATCATGCGACATCTTTAGCCTGGCCCTCAGACGCAGCGGGAATGTAGGTCACCGTTCGTGATGGTTTGTTTGGGTCCTCTCAAATTAGAGTGTTAATAATAAGACAACCTTTTGCATGCCGCTATCCGCCACATGCACAAGCTTATCTTATTGTAATTTAGACATCAATCTTGAACGTCATCCAATTCGTTGCACGTAACTGAACCTCGTGACTTCTTAATACTGTGTATAAAAATATTAGAATTGATTTAAATTTTTTTAGTTTATGTACTAACATAAAATTACCTGATTATAACGAATTTTCCGCAACTACAAGAACGTTGGTCGTTAGTTGATAAGCACGGCACATCTGTTATAGGTTTTATAATTAAATTTTTTTGTTTTTTCATCAAATGTAGAACAGTTAGTAAATCCCAGTGATAAACTAAAAAAATTGGATACTTTTAATGTTTAAATAAGGAAAAATATAAAAAACAAATAGTTGTCCTGGTCCTTTACCCAGTAGATAGGCGAACTTTTACTTAATAAATTAATTTAGTGAGTACACTTTTTATTTAAGTATATAGTATTTTTATTTTAGTAACATAAAAGTTCTAAATATTGTTATGATAGCATCCATAATTCTATACGATCCCGTCCCAGTGGTGTAATCATGCATAAAATTGTGTGTCATGCCATGTGACATAACAATGCAGCAGCGGCCGGGTCAGATAGAAATAGGTCAGTTGCCCAAGCTACTGCAGTACCCGGTTTGTTTGGGTACCATGTATTGATCAAGCTTTGGGACGCAGTTATGTGCGCACGCAGAGTGCCCGAATTCCGCCTTAAACGGCCTGCCTATTTTACCATTAATAAATATATTTTGAAAGTATGATGGAATTTATTTGAATTTTAACATCTATGGTAATTAAATAAATCATTTAAGGCTTTCTGATACCCTCTGAATTCCTATGGCGTTTTTACGGCTCTAAAGGACGATCACGTTTTTCTGTGACTTATTATATATTATTTTATTCTGTGACTTATTGGGTTGTCACATGTGTTCGGTTTTTTCAACATTTATCCAAAGTAAAATACATTCTACAATAAAAGCTTTGATTATTAACTATATTGTCGTCCATTATATTGTATCACCCAACGTTCAGAAAAATGCATAATGGCATCTCTTTAGAAGGCATCTCTTTAGAAAAATCTCTCAAGATGAATTTTTATTTCGTCTAAAGATGCGAAATTTTTTCCATTAAGATAACTTTGAAGTGAGCGGCATAAATGGTAGTCGGATAGTGGATGTCCTATATGGAGGGAGAATATCCCATGAAAACGCTACCAACTTCTGTACGGTTACAGATGTTTGTGGTCGTGCATTGTCATGGTGAAAACATTCGTCGTCTGTTAAACAATTCAGGCCGTTTTTGTGCAAGAGGTGTATTCAGACTGTTAAATCGAGTTGATAGTCTGATTATTCAGTAGTAGCTCAAAGTAGATTACGCCCTTTACATTTATAACAGGTAACCAAATACACACCATCACTTTCTTCGGGTGAAAACTAATCTTTGGCGATGTCTGAGGAGCACTATCTTTTTTAGACCAAGATTCTACAGTGCACAACATTGTTGTATAGTATCCATTTTTCGTCGCCAGTAATCATATTCTGAAGAAATGGTTCTCCATGGTTCTTTTTAATGAGCTGGTCACAAACAAGCATACGTTGCATCAGTTGGTGCTCATGCAAATCATGCGGAACCCACACATCAGCACGATTGACATAGCCTTCAGCGTGGAGGTGTCTTTGAACGGTACTATGCGACACATTCACGACGTCCGCTATCTCACGCAGTGTAAAATGTGGATTTTCGTCCACCACAAACAATATCGTGGCCCTGTCAGTTGTCACAGGCCGTCCGGAGTACTCGCAATCTTTAAAGCCGAATTCTCCGCTTCGGATCCGGGCATACCAGTTTTGTACGACGCGATCGGTAACTAAGTAGCAAAATTAAATAAATTTTACAATAAAATGTAATCACAAGTATACACTACAACTGACGTTACGAAAGTATCCCCTCCACCTTTTCGTCCAATAGGCGTCAATATTTGCGCGCCAAAATACGAATGAACTTATGTGACAACCCAGTATATTATAAATCATATAAATTCGGTTTAACAAAAAATGGAAATAATTTATTTATTATATAGAATATAAATCAAAATAATACATGCAAAAATAAGCAGTGGTTGACAGAAACAAGGATGCCTGAAGTTGAGGATTATGCAAGGTGAGATACCGTAGCGGATATATCATCATCACAACCACTGCTAAACGTAGGTTTTCTACATTGGCTTCTCTAAACGTCGGACCAGGTGGCTTGACTTAAGGATCATCATCGTAAAGGATTACTATGTCACAAAATCCTTCGACTACTTCATTTCATCAGTTCATTTTAGCCATGGATCGTTGGTTAGATTTCCGCATCAGCATAAGTATTTTTATCTGTGTGTTTTTAGCTGTGGATATTTATTTCGAGTTTGTGTGTTTCTATTGTACTCACGATGCAGATAACTGTAGTCCATGAGAGTAAGACTTTTTATAAGCCTAAAACCTTTTCTTATAATGATTGATATAAGTAGTTAAGTACCTAGATTGTTCCGAAACTTTTTAAGCTATATTTTGAAAAGCTATAAATAAAGATTTTTCATATTCATACTATTTTTCATTTCACTAACAATTTTTGACAGCTTAACAGCTCACGTAGAGCATGCTGTACTAAAATGTCATAGAAGGATAGTGATCTGTGTTCGAATTAAGTTATGGATAATTAGAGAACTTAACCCGGAGGCTGTATGCATTCACTAAGCAATTTACTATTTTCTTGCCCTTCCTCTTGTTCTTCTCTTTTCATGATTCAAAATACTTTTGCGTTGCCTTGTAAACCTTTCCAATATTTCTATATTTGCATTTTTTCTGTCCAAAATACAACGTCAAGTCCAAAGAACACATCTCGTATGCCTTTATTCTATAATCTACTTTTTTGAACAAAAATACGTTTAAATTATATTAGCGGAAAACATGAAATTAAACGAATATTTGAATTGTTTAATTTCATATAAAACGTTCATTTCAGAACATTAAAAATTACTTGTGCGGTAGCTCATATTTTCCGTTGTTATAGTCTTCAATAAATAGTGGTACCTATTTACGTCAATAAGAAACATAAATAGTAGTAATATATCTTCCTTTAATATAGCGCATGCCAATGTTACTATTTCTTATTTCACAACACATTGCAATGAATGACGTCTCTATGTGGGGCACGTTGTAGAGGGCATCGTCTGCAAAAATTGGTTTGTGCGCCTGCGCGTTTCGCCCTCGCTCCTACTACTCCCTTTGCAAACGTTCGATCGCGTTACGTAGACGCTACGTGGTGGAGAAACGTAACCGTAAGTAGGTCGGCGGTGGTCGTATCTTGTGCGCGCGCAACCTTTGTTCCCTCCGTTCCCGCACGACATTTTCTACCCACGCTCTCCCCCTTGTACGACGACGTCATTATTGATCGCGCACGTGGCGCCGTAAATGACGTAGCGGCTGTCGCGTCGATAGTATCACTTGTGTACACCCTCGATAAATTCTACCGCCCACGGGTCACCCGTCGCCCCGGTCCGACCGCGTTTGCATGCTGCAATTAATAATATTACAACCCCGTTAGTGTATACGCCTACTTTAAAATTGCAATAAACCGACCTCGTTAATGAATTTCTACGGAAGAACCCTATAGCTTTTCGTGTAATTTTTACTCATATTTATTTCACTTTATAACACGAATAATGTAGTATACGCTGCTTTACTATGAATAAAATTACTTTCGATTTCGAATCGAATTTGATATCCTACTGTGAGCCCATTTGTTCGAGTCTGCTTTTAGAGGTTTCTTTAGATGTCCATGGAATTATCATTATAATGCGGTGTATGATTATAAAACACATTGTCACTTTAGTTTGCTAATTCAAAGATATATGTTGGTCTTTAATTTTTTGGTGGAATGCTGTACCTATTTCGAATTTTATCCATCAGAGGAATTCCAAGCTCCATCCTTCTTTCATGCATGTAAAATGTATGGAATATACAATGCTTTTTAAGTACTGATGAAAAATATTAATCTTCAGACTCAAGGTATGTGCGACGAGAAAAAAACGTAGGCATGAATATTAAATAAGTCATAATTACCAATAAATATGTTGTGTTGTTATAAAGTCCATTGTTTTAATAAAAGGAAAATTATGACAACTCTTACTCTCGTATTCCCACACTAGGACAAAGATAAAAATCTATAGTCCATACAAATATTTATTCCAACATGGGGAAAGAAATCACGACCCTGGGCTCAGAAAGTGAACACTTGCACTGTGGCGTTTGGGCCATCAGCTGCGCTGCTACGTCACTGGTATGTTTATATTGACATAAAGATGCAGTATAACTTACAGTTTTTGCTGCTGTTTATGCCACCAAAGTCAATGTATGTATTGTGTGAAGGCGAAGACAGGAAACTGTTTTTTGTTCAATGGCATTACTCGTTTGTTTACTGATTTTTTTCAACGTGCAACTCATTTCATAAACACACCAGAGATTGACCTTTTATTGGATTCCTTTTTATTATAATGTTGCATTACATTATACAAAACAACATTGCATAAAGTTTAAAGGAGTTTAATTTGGAAAAAAAATAAGGTATGAATGAATATAAAAACATTTAAATCAGACGAGTTATTTGCGTCGAATCAAAACAAAGGAATCATCAACATAGTATAGCAGTCCACTGGTGAATATAAGTCTTTTTGAGCTGGGAGGATTAAAGGAATCTGATATCAACTTTTTATTCAAACATATACCTAACATAAAAATTCTTTATGCATTTATATGAAGAAGAAAGACGAAAATGCAAATAAGTACGTTGTGTCTTTGTTGTTTTGAGCCAGTATTGATTAGTTGTCATATTTATTGTTTTATAGGTTATTAATTCTATGAATATTAAGGTCTCCTGATATTTATTCAATTTTTTTTTTTGCAATAATTTTATTCGCCTTACTAGTCCATTTCTTCCAGTTGCTGTCGTACGAAGGAACTAGGAGCAAGTACTATTGGACGGACATCAACGTCTCCCCGAGTAATAAAACCCAATCTGCGATCCTCAATCCGCCTGCCAAGTGTGGATATTATGTTTATACCTTCCATTAGTGAGGGAGGCCAACGTCCAGCAGTGGACTATTATGGACGTGAATCGGAATGTTAGTTTACATATCAACTCGTTTACATTGTTAGTTCAAAAAACGTGCTAATATGTCAACATTATTAAAATAAATTGCAGAAATTGCGGTAGTGGGTCGCGCAAGAGAAGGTAATAAGGGCAGAGTTCATGCTGCAGTTCAGCTGCAGCGAGGAGGCACTCGCTGGTGGGTTGGGGTGGGCGTGAGTAGGCGTCTTAGAGGCAACAGGCTCGAGCTGTCAGTAAAGTAAATCTATAATAAATTCATGCTATACATATATACCTACCCAGTTCCGCTAAAACTGAAGGTTGTTGCGCTTAAGGTCGAACGTCTGGGTCACGAGTCGTAAATGCCTTGTTTTTATTCTGATAAATTATTATTTGTCTGATACGAAAAAAATATCTGTAATTATTAAATCTTTTTCTATTATTTAAACGTTCCTAGCTTTCGTGTATAACTGCATTTATATGTATATCATAGGAAAATAATTTTAGTAGTCGCTGTAATAGTTTTCGTGGCTACTTTTTATAGGTATATATATATATATATATACACACACACACATATATATATATATATATATATATATATATATATATATATATATATATATATATATATATATATAAACAAAAGATATACTAATGAAAAATAGGATATGCTATTGATTGAAATCCTATCCAGCTTATAAAGTTTATATTAAAAACAGGGGTCACATTTCAGTTTCGTAATTTAGTAGTAGTACGTGCACACAACTACAGGGTTTTCTAAAATATAGCTCTTTCTTTTAATGAATATAATTATGTTTTATGATTAGTAGTGTTTCAAACACTAATTTTTATTTCTACCATTCTTATGTAGTGCATTTTTGCTTCAGTCGGTTTCAGGCCGTACGGTTTTTCGACGCAATACTGTTACTCATATCATGTTCCTAGTTCTAATGACTATGCGTAGTTACCTATAATAGCGCCTATGCATAATTAATATGCCTAAACTAGTAATGTTTTAAGTTAATAAATGCTTGCTTTTCACTATTCATCGTCAGTTTGCGGCAGTCTACTGCTGGACATATTGCTCCCTCAACGCGTGCACCTGATACGATCTTCGACTACATGCATCTTGTCAGTCGCAGTGTTTGCCACTTACTCTGTGTAGATTGTCACACTATTTAGCCGAGGGATGTCTCAAACTTCGTTTGCTAAAACGCGGTTTTCACTCCAGCACTTGTCCGCTCCGAGTCGGTCCAGACAAAAAGTCAAAAAGTTAGTAGTACTTTGGCAAATTTGACTTTTTCATAATTTATTTTAATTTAAATAAATAGGTTTTATAATAGTTATTACTGAAATATAATATATTATTATTTTGGTTATTCAATATCGTAATATTCCTCGATGAGATACTAGTGTTTACAAATTAAAACGTGCTTACAGAGTGTTTTCATATTACTTACGTGTTACAACTTTTTGTATTGCTTATTACAGGTAATAATAATTTCACATAAAATTATCAGCAGTCAATATTATCAATTAGATATTGATTTACGTAAATACCAAGAATTATACGAGTTTTAACGCATGCGCTTGTAAAAGTTGTTAAAGTTTAAATACTAGTAGTATATGCATTTTTTGATGAAAAAAGCGATTATCAAGATTTAACGTCGTAAGTTTTATGCTACCTGCCGTTAGACTATTTTCCTGATTCGCGGTTCCCATAGTTTCAGTGCGTTTAATTACGAACTAAAAAAATTATACAAAAATGAAATAAATGCTACATAATTTTACGATATGCATTAATACAATATAGGATCATCATTAAGCAATAACTAATTAATATAGAAAAAACGTATTTGATTTTACTTTCTTACGATGATGACGATAATTTTGTTAAGTAACGCGTCTATAAATCTACTTTTGGACTCAAATAGCTTTTGATTCCCGAAATCCCTTTTTACAGTTTATATGCGCGATAATCCATACTAATTTATTTGAATGGCCCAAAAATATTTTTTCTGAGTCTAGCCTAGTTTATGTGGTAAGTGTAAGGCTATGGGTTATAATGATACCAGTTTTTTATTTATTATCATTATAATCGAAAAACATGTCTAATGTTACTATGTAATGCATAAACAATAATGTAAAAAAGTAAATGGTATATGTGTTTTTTACTAATATTTAGGGGTTTACTCAAGCACATTCCAGATATTTTGGTTTTCTTCAACAATCGCAAGAAAATTTCAAGTCTGGACTTATGAACGTGAAGGTACAGCGAACTATTCTGATGACAACTGATGTAAACGTTAAATACAATTTATGCCAACTCATAGTGTTCTGACATTGCAAAGTGTTCCGTAACGGAATGTTTTTAATATAATGGTTCCTCAATTTAACTAAGGTTTTGAAAATGAATTGATTATTATTATTTATAAACTCATGTTATCCCCGTCAGTGGGCGCTAAAAGTCAAGATGGAGTTTGCTTAGAAATTTATATTGTAGTTATTGTACATTAATAATACATACATGATATTTATCCAATATTTGGTGAGGTGATATAATGGTTATGTTTAAAAATAATTGATCATGAGAGGTAAAATAGATCTGTGTTGTAGCATTAGATCCGGCAGTAAAATGTTTGTCTGAAGTCGCTGTTTTATACGTCTTTTAGTTATACTATAAATACTGTTGGAATTTTTAACTCAATATCCTTCGGTTAGTTTGTTAAGTCACTGATGTTTTGCGTTTAAGCTACTAACTACACACAAAACCGATTGTCTGTGAGAGTGTGGTAAATGTGAAGTAGAGCACTAAGTGTCAGTTTTTTGTGTTACTACATTTAGTATGGTAAGTGCAGGAATCTGAAGGACATACTGCATAACCCCCTTCTTCCTCCTCGTATTACATCCTTTTTGTTCACATTCGTACTCTAAGCTAAACAATGCATTTGATGACTCGGTTTCTCTTTTTATCTCTTCCATAAAAACATCACAGATGGATATTTCAATTGATTACATTATGTATATAATTTGCTTATTTTATTTAATGCAAAAAATTCCGTACCTGCGGAATATTATTAACAAATTAATAAAATATGTATTAGATCAGTATCATATTTCTTAGTATTCTGATATGGCGTTACTACACTATCAAGTTTCTTGGATAGTCAAGCAAATCAGTTAATTCTAGCAATAAAATAATGGCGTTATGTGTTAACTTTTCTTCGAATTAGACAGACGCAAATAAAACTCCAATAGTATGGGATAATTTCTTAGTAGCGAAGCCGGACCTTTAGATGTTTTCACACTTGAATAGGTACACGATACGTGAACTATTATTTGCCTTGAATAAATTATTTTTAAACATAACTCTATTATTTCATGTTGTACTTTGGATCGCAACTTCAGGTTATCACAATAAATAATACCTCGTGTGGATTATCATCCGAAATGACTCATCAGTCAAATGTTTTTATTCTTCCATCAGCTTTTACCTGTGATCTGAACTGCGTTGACTTGATAATAGGCAATTACTTACTTTTTTGTTATTTACACTTTACAATTCATTTTAGTATAAAAGGTTTATTGATAGATCACACAGTGAAAACTGCGTTAAAATGATATAACAGGCATCCCGTAAATGTCAACCTTAAATTGTTATTATATTATTTCTTTTTAACTAGCAATGTTGTTAGTTTTAGAAAAATTCAATTTCACCATTCCAACTTAGAATAGTGCATAAATCTCAGTATTATTAACGGTAATTATCCAATGCTACGATTTAAGTTCCTGAGCCGATTACGTATTTGCGGCTTACATTTATCGCCACACCTTTTCAGTGTTATAATATTGTAACTGTTGTAGAGGCATGTTGTAGGCAATTTTTAGTAGGTAGGTGCCGCTCGTCCTCATGAGGCACCGTTTGCTGAGTAGTAACTTTGTGCTTGGTTTTCTGGTGCTCCACTTCTTTATTGCTTGTCCCCATCATCCATCATTTTTTGCAATGTCAGGCAACGTATCGTACTAGCCCTGTAATCGTATCTCTAATCGTATCGTGTATCGTAGTAGCCCTGGTGCAGCATGTGATCTACTTGCTCGTTTACATTCTTTGTCGTATGAGTACAGGTAAAAGACAAAAGTTTAATATTGTGGTGCAACTCGTTTACGGTTCCCGTGGACAAAAAGTGTGGGCAACGACCGAGCCTGCTATGGTGTGACGCAACTTGTTTTGCCGACTTCACTTAGTCATCACATCAAGTGTTTTGTAAGAAAGGTGTCCTCGTTTTTACTTGTAAATAAATACCGTCCCAAGTACCCCATTGTCATTTTATATATTTGTAATAATCCTACGTATTACCTCGCATATTTTATATCGTTTTTTTTAAAAAGCCCAAATGTAATATATCCCATTGTTGGACATGGACCCACCAATTTCTGGGATAATGGACATTAAATCAATAACATTTTCCATACATTCAATATCGGCAGTAGTATCTATAAGTATATTATTTTGTATTAATTTATTTATACTACTAGTGCTCATACTTTTAAGAAGAGATATAAGATTTAAGAAGGCTAAGATTGGATGTTAAATTTTAGTCACCGCTTACATATATATTATTCAAATTATTGCCCATGTTTCTGGCAGAGCTCGAATCAGCCAGATCATGTGTCATCGAACAAAACAAGTAATAATCAGAAGGCGCAATATCTGGGAGATATGGCGAGTTGGGTAGAACTTCCCATTTGAGCGTTTCCTTGTAGGTTTTAACGGGTTTGGCAAAATGAGGCCGAGCGTTGTCTTGTAAAGTTGTGAGTAAAATCACTTTTTCGTGCCTATGCTCGTATTGTGGCCGTTTTTCGCGCAGTGCTCGGCTCAGTCACATCAAGTGAATTCGATTCCGTTCCCCAGTGATGGTTTTGTTAGGTTTCAACAGCTCATAAACAACATCGAACTGGTCCCATGAAATACACAACATAACCTTCGCAGCGTGTATGGGCCTGCTCGGCCGACAGATAATAACAAACAGATAATAACAAATTATTTTATTACTTAAAATAAAATGTGTTTCTGTTTGTATATCTTCACTCTCCTAAAGAATAAAATTCACCGATATAGCTCTTCAAGTTAGCAGACTGAAGTGGCAATGGGCTGGACACGTTTGTCGGAAAACCGACAATCGTTGGAGTAGATGAGTGCTGGAGTGGAGACCGCGACTCGGCAAACGTAGTGTGGGACGCCCTCCTGCCTGATGGAGCGACGATCTGCGCAAAGCGGCTGGCAGAGACTGGATGCGTGTAGCCAAAGATCGGGCTAGGTGGCGCGCCTTGGGTGAGGCCTATGTCCAGCAGTGGACTGCCGCAGGCTGATATTGATTGATATGTAAGCATTTTTGCACAATTAAGTTGCATTTTTATAAAAAAGAGAGAACTTAGTTGCGCACTTTATAAAATTTGTAGCTCTTCCTTTTCGTTGCGAAGATTTGCATACATTTATATATTTATTGCCATAGTTGATAATTATTTCATTCATTTTCATGTATTGATTAAATATGTTTAACATTTCACCAATAAACACCTGTGATATTTTAAAATAGATAATTCCCATAATTAAATGATAATGGTCATAAGATAACGTAATGTGGCTGACAAAATCTGGATACGCGTAGCCGAAGATTGGGCTAGATAACGCGTTAAGTAAGGCAGTCCTATGTCCACCAGAGAGTAAACTGCTTTAAGCTGATGAGGATCTCTATAGGTAAATGTAACTAATTGAGTAACTTATGAAGAATGATGTAATATAAGAATTTCAATTCTAATACTATACAAAGGCTCGTAAATACCATGTGATACTGTAGGTACTTGTAATTATTTTTATTACTTCAAAGATATAAATATTTAATATAGCATTACGCCACTACAATGGATAAATGTGTTTTAATGTGTATCTTTAAATAGGTATTTAATATAGTTATTTTGTTATAATTATTTTAATGAGTTTTGTATGGAATTTTGTTTAAAATCAGTTGGCCCCATTTTTGCAAAATAAATATCTTATTTATACTTTTTACTAATTTTAGGTTTTTTTATATATTGTTTGAATATAAACACTGCTCAAAATGGTAAACTTATTTTTCCTCCAACAATTCTTATCGCATTTTTGTATTGATGAATAAATATCATTTTATCAAGTTTCCGTTTTGTTATCAACAGGTATACATGTTGTTTCAACTCTATCAATAGATATTTATTATAATAATAGTACCCATAATCTATAGTCGATTATATCCGATAAACTGAACAAATATGTAAGACGTAAAAGACAAAAGCATAAGACTATAGAAGCGTTGAAAAGCTACTATAATACAAATGCTATTATAGTTTCAACCATTGTTATTATCTCGAAATAGTTCAATCAACCCCCTAGAGAATAGAAACCCTAAACACTTGTCACATAAGACAACGACATTGACAGACAACAAAGTTTGTATAATAAGTTTCGCTACAAAAATCCCAATATATACAAAAAAGAGCCCATTTGGCTTAGGCCCGTGACTAGTAATAAAATACTGGCACTTAGTAGTAGACAAGTTTTTGAAAAAAAAATTTGAATAATTATAATGTTCAATTAAATAATTGATTTAATTAATAACACTGGCTATTGACGGGCAACAGCCTTACGAGAGCGAGACGTCCACATTGGCCGGCAGGGTGCGTCATTAGTTTTAAATGCTAAATGGTAGTCAAAATTCAAATCGGGATTTTTAGTAGTAGTAACATTGCTAAAGCCGTTATCATACATGTATGTGGTACGTGAGTGTGAAAGAAAAATATTTCAGTTAAGTTTGTATTGTTGTGCAACAAACGATCCGTCAGTGTCCATTAGTATTCGCAGGTTAATTTTTATTATTCTGGTAGATTCTGCTTCCCATCTACTGGCATTTGCTTCCATCGTCGTCACGTACGTCATTCACTAGGAGAAATGGGATGGCCTTATTGTAAGTTGTAAATCATACAGCGAAGTATGAAGTAAATAATATTAAAAAACGTGGTATGATTATAATCGTCTTTATTTTAATTTCAAGTAAAATTAAAGATAAAAAGCAATGCAAGTTTGTTAGTATTAGCCCATGCGACTGTCTCCGATTCACAAAAAAGCCCTTTGTTATAAGATAAAGAAAGCCCTTTGTTATAAGATAACGAAAAATGCAGTATAATTTTTATCTACCTTAGTTCCAGTTCAGTTTATTAGACACTCTGACAACTGTAAAAAGACCACCCATGAATAGGATCATATTGCTCCTTTATGCGTTTAAATAACAGGTCGAATTACGTTGTGTACAAAGCCAGACGGACTAAATGGTTATTTCATTAACTAACCGTCTGCAGTGGATTGCGGTTTCAAATTGTATCTCTCACAGTGAGTCTTCTTCTTAAGGTGTTTTATTGACTTATCCGTGTATAAGATGAACCTTTAAACTTTGACATTATTGTGAAACTTTTATAATATTTTCAAATTTAAGGAAGGAAAGTGGGATCAATTGAATTGAATTTATCACGGGAAATTGTCCATTGCGTTTTCGTGTAAACAATTTTTGAAGTTGAAGAAAAATTTTCCATTTTGGGTTCTTAGTTTAAAATAGGTTTTATATAATACTGAAAATATATTCATAGGTCTAAAATTGACCTTTCTAATGTAATAACTACACAGGGAAAAATTTATTGTAAACATCAATGTTTTTCTTATAAATATTATGATGCTAGTGACTTATTAAAAGGAAACCCGTATAATTGACGTCAATATATAGCAGGAAAATGTGATTTTTATCCTTTGAAAACTGAATGCGGTTTATTTTAAGTTTTCTTATTTATTTAATGTTTTGTATAGGTGGATGCCTTTTAATGAATCTTTGTTTGTATTTCACATAAGACATATTCGAAAACACTATTTGAAACCTCCATTGATTTAGCTAAAAGTAATTGTTACTATTTTTTTTATATATTCACGCCTATCTCCCGCAGGGGTTGGCAGAGACCACAGAGCTCCATCCGCTGCCATTCATCGCAGCGAAACGGTTCGTCATTGGTCGCTTTTCGCCCTCGTGAGAATCAGAACGTGACGGGTGGCGAACCACGTCGCCGTCATTTTCAACAAATTAGATGTATTTAATTCGTATTAGTGAATCCCACGAGCCGCAAGGGAGGATGGAGGTCAGCCCCAGCAGAGCCCTACATGCTGAGGTAAGGCACCATAGTACCCGGGGGAGCCCGATCCCGGGACGATCGGCACGCTTGCGACTAGGCTCGCCCCTAGCCACGCATCCGTTGGCACAGCAGACTGTGGATTGGCGGAGAAGAAGAGAAAGGAAGGGGCCGGAAAGGAAATGCGGATTTGGGGGTTACCAGACTCGGAATAAACATTTATAAATCCATATAAATATTTATTCCGATGCGGGAATCGAACCCGCGACCATTGGCTTCGCGGGCGGAGGGATCCGCCACTGAGCCAATGGGTCATTTTAAATATTATAGTTTATTTTATAAAATACCAATTTCTTAATTTGTAATTTGTAAAACAATTTTAGTTAGCACTCCAAGCAAGCACTTATAAAGTTACCAACTAAGCGGTACCAAAATAACAATATTTCTACCGTTTGTAGTAACGTTTCTCAAGTAACAGAACGAAATTTTGACGACAAAAATAACGTTACTATAACGATAACTGTGCGGCGTTTCTACTTGCTTGCACGCTGTGTGAGCTGGCAATGACGCACAAGATTATCGGGCGATAAAATGCCTTGCTAACTCGCTTACTTTGATGATTTGCTAGTAGGAAAGCAGGGAGTGTTTGTCATGCTCTGATACTTTGAGAATATTCGCGTTAAAGCAAGAAAAGAGAAAAGAAAACTGAGGGAAAGAGACAACTAATAACAATAAGTAATACCGGTATTACTTGGACTACAGTATCGGTTAAGAACGTAACGTTATGACGTAACGTTACTGAAATGTAACAATAACAGTATCAACTTTGTGGTACCGTTAACGTTGTAAATAACGTTATCTAGCGGTTGTGCTGTGTAATTTGTGTGTTTTTCATCACACGGTTCCAAGTCATCTCAGTTTAGAAGCTCTACATGCCTTTTAAAGTATTCTGGCATGCATACTTATACTTTTCTATTAACGTTAAATAAAAGAATGATAATTTCCGACGCACAGGCATATAAAAAGGTTATCGTTCAATAAAACTTGTACTACTGCTCAACTAAATGAACTAGGATGGTTTCTGTATTATAAGAAAGTAGTAACAGCTCCGGTGTTTACGATATTACGTCGTGACTTTGGTGAAACCATAAAAGTATTAGTGTGTACCATATTTTCCTAGCACAAGTTTCGGTTTAATGGTTAAAGAGAATTAAAGTATCATCAAAAGTATTGGTGGTCTTCTGTTTTTAATAATGCGATTGTACATTTTATAAGAAGCACTTCTTAGACACGTTCATTAGCTATACAGTTATAACTTGTTTACATTGCACACACAAAGCCTTTCTATAAATAGCATAAGATACCTACTTAATAATCATTGTACCGAGCGCTTAGTCAGCCTAGTCCCAACGGGGAACTCCGCTACGTTCTATTGTACACAAAACAAACAATATTATTATAATTGTATTCAACGATGCAATCAGATATGCGGGTTGAGGATAATGGCACACTGACACTCTATTAAGTTTAAAAATGAGGCATGTCTAGCTAATTTTTCTTATTCACGAATCATGACAATATGACGAATATTTCGTAGTACGCTTAACAATGAAGATTGATTTTAAATAAGATATTGATGAAGTTAATTGACGTTGCCTCGTAGACTTTGCTTCGTGAATCGCCTGAAATAGACGTGCAGGCTAAAGAAAATAAACTATCTAAAGTTGTATTTAGTTGTTTATTGTATAAAATATAACAAATAAAAAAAAACAACACATCCGAAGTATTCAAAACAGCGTGTACAAATATCTCGAAACTGACCGTGTTTACAAAATGGTTCCCAAAAAATTACTTGCAGTAGTACTTCTTTATTTTCTTCTTCTTTATTAAACTTAGGAATTAAATAGGAAATTTTTTTTTCAACATATTTTGACATTTTCAAAGCAAAAATATCTCTTTCTTTTAGCAAAATTGTACAAATGATGTTTTTAATACATCATACATCAACACATGAGTTACCTTATCTATTGAAAATTCTCCAACAATGAACCGTTACACCTACGTATTAAGAAATTAAAGGTGAAGAATGATATTTATATGATTATTTAATTCATACTAATAGTTCATTCTCTTATATAAGATATTTAGCAGAATATTAAAATAGGTATTGATTTCATTTTTTTTCTATATTGTATACTATTATAATAACAAGAAGCTCAACTTGTGTCAGCATGCTTTTTATCAATTCTGTGGACTCAATCACTATCACTACTATGAATTGCTGTTGATCTTTTGATTGTTTTTTATTTGTCAATTATAGATGATAATCTCAAAATTTAATCTTATAACGTTTATATTAGTTTATTTTTAGGTTTTCATATAATTTTTTTATCGTACGTCAAAAATGTGACTCACGAGGTTCGTCTCGTATTTTGCTTCTAGAATCAAACCAGTACGAACTTAACATATACTTGGCAATTAAATATTAATTTTCGAGTCTTTAAATATATTATACCTATTTTCCGTCTGTCTTACACATTATATCCGAATACTCCTCCAGTTGAAGCGAACATTCTACAATTTTTGCGCTTTCCTTCCACCTCGGATGTGATTAGCTGGTGAGAAAAATGTTTGTGCGCATACATAGACGCTTTAATATTTATTTTAACGAGTTGATGTTCTTAGTGTTTCTTAAGATATCAAAGTACACAACTTAATTGAAAAAAATATCATCAGGGATTTTGAATCGTTTATTAGGGCTATACAATTATCTTTGGCTAGCAAGATATTATCTTACATTATACAACAACATGATATTCCAAGGTATGTTACATACATATATCTGCAATATTAAGTTAAATATTTAAAATTCAATTTTTCATCCTACTTCCTGGTAATATCATGAATGTTTATGTATCGGGATTTTTGTTGTTCAATCACGCATTAATCGGACTCTGTGCGAGTGAGGTATTTAATAAGACGTGCAGGCACACGTACTCGTATGTTGCAAACAACAATTGTCCGATGCGTTGTGATTCTACCATATCAAATGCTTTCTATATAATTTAATACTCTGTTTAGTCTCATGTATAACATTAATTATTAATTAATTATCTACCGCAGGAAAAATGTCAACTATGTTATCTATTTGTATATGGGTATTTCCAAATAAAGAGGAAACTGTTAAAATATTTAATTAGTTTCAAGTAATGTTATTGGAATTTTATTTAAGGTAAAATATTGGAATTATATTTTAATAAAATTTTTATTTGTACTTACGTCCCATATTCATTTTGGTAATAATCATCGTCCTATAGCCGTTTTGTAATATTAGATCTTATACAAAATGTATGTATAAGAGCAAATATTACAAAACGTATAATGTATTATAAAATAAGTTTTTTATTAAATATCAGTTGATTTACGTTGTCTGATTCAATACGTACCGTTATGTTCATAGAAAATAATGAAGCTGGTACTGGTGAGTTTTATTTGGCATGCTTCAGACGGTCATTTGCGAACTTAGTGTCCTCTCTCTCTCATGTAGTGAGCGTAAAAGTGGACATGAGAGTAGGTCAAGGGGCCAATATCTCTGGTATATACTTTATTTTTCTGCAACAGTTATTGCTTTTGCGAAAACAAACATTAAAGTGTTTTTGTTATTGTTTCATTTTGGATTTATGACGCCAGTAATTTTTCCATTCCATTTTTATTTCATTGTTTTTAACTTTTAAATTCCTTTCATACTTACAATTATAATCGGTGAGACGATTACGAGAATTAATAATGTTATATATAAAATACAATACATTTCACTTGATAACTTTACAATAACGAAATGATACATAGATGCTTAACTTTACAATAAATAAAGCAACTCAGCTCTGCATAAATCCAGTTTTTCTTTCTTTTGTTCATAACATCCACCCGCAAAGTTCGTTTTAATGTAAATAGCAGACTATAACAGACAGAACAGCAAAAAAGACTTTGAATTACTTTGAAAAAAGACTTTGAATATTTCTTTTATGTGTAAAAATAGACATGGAAGCCAATTATTGGTAGACGATTTAAAATTAATTCCTTAAAAAATGAATCTGATGTAATTCATTTTGTCAGTTATAATGCATGCTAAAAGTTACGTAAGATATCCGTTTAAATTACGCCGTCTGTGCCCTACTCTATTTTCTATCCATTTGTTGTTATTAAGATTAGATTATTGAAAAATTTAAAAGATTGTTGGTTTTTGTCTCTGTTTCAGTTGTTAAATATTTGGTTAATTAAAATATAAATTTGTAATCGTCCCACCACTCTGTGAAACTTCAGTGGCATTTTCGAACCGTTAACATATTGGAACCTTTAAAACATTAACCTGTACATTTTTCAAAGGACAGCAAAAGTTTTGCAATGTTTATGACGTTTTAGATTTATAAACCTTCAGGTGACACGTTTGCTCGTTTGCCTTTCATTATCATAAAAATTTAAAATTTTTTTACATACATAAGAATGTGTATATAGGTTATATTTTTCGTATAAACTTCATAGGATTCCAATATGTAGGCGTGATTGTGATTTCACAATATATAAAATAGCAAACTCATTGACCGACCCGATTTAGTTGAGCTCTGTGAACCGTCGGCGACATCCAGCGTCTGCGTCTACTCGTCTAGACACCGACCAAACAAATTGTACTTTTCTAACTTGGAGGATAACTAGCAGATGAATGTACGAGTACATAGTTTTATATAAAACAAGCGTCTAGACAACGTTAGATAGTCTAGACGGGCCATGACCCCTTTACCACAAATTGCACGAAATTATTATATGTGAACGTATACTTGTGGCTCTGTTTATTTACGTCTTACATGTATTATTGTACGTTTGTACAATAATCCATATAAGACGTACAAAATATTTTCTTACCATCTCACAACTTACAATCATCCATTACAAGTTGTGAGATGGTAAGAAAATATTTTGCGCCGCTAAAAAACTGTCATAACAAGTATGTGCCATCTCGATATGTTGATTTGGTTTGGCAATGTTTGATTTTCTTTTTCATTTTTGTGACTAAGCACACATGTGCATTTAAATCTTTCTCTGTATGGCATTTACTATCTTAAAACAGTTTTTATTGTTTTGAATATAACTGTAGCAATTATCGACCGTTTTCCTTTATTTTATATAATGTAAACTAATATATACTTTTGTGATCAAAACTGTTTTAGTAAAATATAAATAAAAATAAGCTCGAGATAAGTTATCGGGCTAGTTTAGCATTAAATCGGGCCAGGTAGCGTGCCTTGGCGGAGGTACATGTGAGCAGTGGACTATCGCTAACGGTAATGATTATGCCTGTCATTACAAATGAAATGTAGCTATGTTGTGTATATTAAAATTTTTTATGAATTTAATAGAGTATTTGAGACAAAAATAAAGACTTTTTAAAATCTATCCTTAAATTACATAGCAAATAGAAATTAAATATTTTATTAATTATATATATTAAAAATAGAAATTAAGTTATATCAGTTGGATGCGAGGTAAACAAATGTTCATTGTACAAAATATAATAATGGTTAACAACTGACAAAGGAAAAACATGATTTTCATGGTGACCTATGTGAGTTCACGTGACGGTGCGAATTCAGTTACCAAATATTATCTTTTGCCTCTACATAATTACAATTTGTTGTGCAACCGAGGTTTATCTTATCATCGTTAAGGCCAATGTTAATTTACAACAATGTAACAGGTTTCATAGTTACGTTCCTCATGACGACCATATGCTTTAGTTTTTTTTTACATAGGTTAGGTAAGTGATAACCGCCATAGACATATGACACACTAGAAGCATCAAACATGTCGTTGGTCTTATGATCACACACACGCTCATCTCTCGAACACCTTAATGTTCGAGAACACCGTTGTTTAATTCGTAAAAAATTTGAAAATCTTAACTAGTACTTACTACTCATATATTATATTTATTTACAAAATGCACAGCCCATTTGTGAAGATTTAAACGTAACTACTAAACAAACTAAATATAGCTAATGATGAATTCTAATATTTTTATTATTGTGTGTGCGAAAAAAAAGTGCGGTGTAAGAAAACATTGTATGCGTGTTTCTATGGGGGATTAGGATATTTAGGTTAAGTTAAGTAGGGGGTCTACATACGCAATGTGTAATATTATCGTATAAATGAAAAAAAAATACTATAGTATACATATATACAGGACAATCGCACTGACTTTAGTATTTAACATTAGAAAAAGGTTTAGATATACTACACGTTAAAATGCATATATTTATATAATATAAATAATATGAATGCATAAGCATGATCATTTTATATACTCGTACACACGGCTAACGAAACGATGTATACGAGTTCGTCGCGGTGTTGATGACCCTCCGGTTGTCTGGCCCCCGGTTCGTTAGTTCCGCACTATTGCGACGCAACTGTTATTCTGTCCGACCGTTCGTCCCGCTGCATCGCCTGCGAATTATTTGATCGCATTAACCATGGAATGGAACAGAATGAATTCATAAATATTACATAAAGTTTCTAAGAGTACCCTTGTTAAAAGCCATATGTAATGTAATTAAGAATATTCGCGGATACAAGCACTTCTTTAAAGAAAAATGCAGCAAAATCTTAATGGAATATATATGCTAAAACAGTTTGTGTTTGTGAAAACATATAAATGTCTCGGTCTTTCTAACACTCCGTTAAACAACAATCATGCGATTGCAATTGAGTAAATATTTTAATAATATCATTTCAATAATAAACACTGCCTTTAGCATTTTATATATATATATATATATATATATATATATATATATATATATATATATATATATATATATATATATATATATAAAATTCACCACTCTATGAGCTATATAATTATTTAACATTATTTGTATTGGAAGCAACAATAAAAGTTCGTCTATACTAAATTATCAAACTATTCCCGCATGGAGAAACTTCCATAACCGTATGCTATTTATGAACCCGCATCATAAATTATTAAAATTGATACACTAAACAGTATATTGTAAAGTAATAATTAAGATAAACGAAATGAATAATATCATTGACACGGTATCTGACATTTAAATCACTAAGTAACAATAAATATGCTAATCTTAAATTCTTCCTAAAACACACGATCATCAAGAAATTTAAAACTCCTATTGCCCTGCTTAACTCCTCAAGACTTAAGACCACTATTAACTCAACAATTCAACTAATTGAGTTTATTATATATAAGCAGCAACAGCGCTATTGGCAAATATAGGAGGGATCTTTGCAAAGTAGCAAGCCTTTTATAACGCTAAGAGATGCTTAGAGTTAGTTTCACACGTTAGTGTAAAACCATACCAACGAACAGATGGCGATTAATAGTCCACCATTTTGATACGTCAGTGGTGAATGGGCATTGCATGTTGCGAGTTCCGGAACATCTCGCACGTGGGAATCGCGTACACGTGAAATATTTCCCACGCGCCTTTGTGTCAATGCGGCCTAGCCTTCGATAGTTACGTTCGACCTACTATTGAAATACAGCCCGAGAAAAAAAAAATGAAGTAAATAAATCATTGTGCATTTTGTATCGGGTAACAGCTTGTACATATTCATCGTACGATACGTAAACAATTTATGTGGGACATTTAACATATGTAGAATTTTGTTGCGGCTCGAAAACAATACACAGCCTTTTACTTAAAGACTAGGTTTTGGAAGGTCTTACAAAACACTGGTTATTAAAATGTCTGTGATATATTTTTCTTTGACTATTAGCGGAATAACATCGTCGTAATACATTTACAGTAGTTTAATTATTGCAATGATAGTGTTTTGAAAAAAATATTGGATTCTTATGCTGCAAGGATACATAGATGCCTATTACTTTTGTTATCCTCCTTCTTTTCTGCTGTTCCGTTATATTTTGCATACATATATTTTTACAAAGTTGGATGCTTGGTGTGGACATAAAATTAAATGAACGAAACTATATGACTTTTAATTATATACTTAAAACAAATGAATTTAATTAATTTTTAGTTTTAACTAGGAAAAGCTAAAACAACTCCAGCGGTGATTTGATGAAATATAAAGCCTAGTAACTGGTACAATCCGACTATTGAATTCAATAGCGTGCCTTAATATCGAAACATATGATGAGCTATGATGTAATTTGTGATGTTATTATAGTCATGAATGATAATGATACTGATACGGGAGAGCGTACGTTGTTTCGCAATAATAAATTAATACATAATGATTAAAGTAAAATAGACTGTATACAACATGTTACTACTAAGTCTTTTGAACTTGAATGCGAAGAGTGAATGATCGGGGGTTAAATTGCGTATTAGATGAAGTGCGTCTCAGTGTTGTTCGGATTTAAAAAAGGTCTCCCATCGCCACACATATTTAATGGCAAATAAATTATTCTTTATTTTAACTGATATTTAAATATGATGTTTTCGTTAAACGTATATATTACGTAATGATTAAATATTGGGTTAACGAAGACAATTACAATTTGCGTCGGCGGCGACAAGGTCGAGGTCGTTGAACTCATTTATGTACGTCTTTCTTCAGGCGCCGCCCGTCGCGCACCGCCGCGCCGTGCAAATAAATACATATATTATGAAAATGAACTTAATATATCAAATGATTGTAACACACATTCTCATATATATATAATCTTCGTGTACAAAAAATTGATGTATTTATTTTCACACATTTCAACTCTATTTTTTCTCTGATCTTAACAATCAGATTAAAGTTATCTTTTTATTATATAAATATATGTACATATGGTGCAAAACTGAACCAATACATAGCAACATTATTGTTTCTTATAAACATTAAAAGGTTTCTTAGGTTGAAACTCGTATTCAGAAATAATTACGTGTTAAGTAGATTTAATGTACGTACATGCCCGATGTAAAAAAGCGAAAACCCTATAAATGACAGATGTCAAAAAAAACTATTGCATATTCGGAATCAAAAACAAATACTTCATCGAATGGTCTGAGTCTCATAGCTCGACTACCAATAGACAATTTTGTGCAACATTGTACTTGACAGAATTCTTAAAAGTCCAACCAGAGCCAAAACAGGCTCTGGTGGCAAGTCATTTTGCGGTTTACTATGGTTTCGCTTTTTTGCGTCGATATGTATATTATTTTTTTTTGTAATTCGAATGTTTTTTATCTTATTTACATATACCGTTGTTTATGTTATTATTATGCAGTTGCTTGAACTGCATAATAACTCCAGCAGTACAAGAACAAGTTTTTATTACTAAAATTAGCTTGTTTACTTGCAACATTAACTAATTAAAGGTATTGGAAAAATACGTCGATACCAGATGGAATGTGAAAATAATTTTGCTAAGATCTGCTAAATAAATAAAGTAAGGTAAAATAGTTGTGTGTTTTAAAAAAGAAATGCACTAGGTAGCTTCTAACAGATTGCCTAAAATTTAACAGACATAAGGGTAGGTGTAAGTTTTCATTACAAACTGAATTATCAGTCGTCTAAATCACACGATTAGCTTAAGGTGTGATATTATTAAATAGGATTAAGACCCTACAGACTGCAGGTACACTTCGTAAAACCTAGTCAAGCAGTCCAGAAAAACTTTTGACAGCTTCAACTACTTATTGTCAGAAGATTTTTCTTTAATTCTAAATAAAAATTTATAATTAATATAATATGTAGGCTTTAAACATATTTCAATGTTTGCTAACTTGATTGGGTAGTACTTATTTACTATATATATGATATTTGGCATAATTAAAGTTCTAAATATAATTTCAGTGTATTATCTTAATACAAATTGAATTTTTTGTATATACATTATGTATCATGTACTAAATGATTACTACACAGAACAAATTAAATTAATTATGTATCCATGTTTTTATTATCATATTATCGATATCATTTTATAATGATATGTGTAACATTATTTATTGATAAACACATTATTAAAATAGAAATTATTACAACTGAAAATTAGTTGGACTCGTTATAAGATTACGAGAAATCTAACGCATTGCCACAGTATCTTCTTGCGCCAATCTTCACAACATGTATGTACTTACTTACTATATATAATTATTACTATACTATATATACTTACTATATATAATTGGCATAATTAAAGTTCATATCGAAAAAGTTACAATCATAAAAACAATTAAATTTACCACTGAAAGGTTACTAGATTGTATTGTATAAATATACTTAGATAGTTATGTTTTCGCTGTATGTAGTCACAAAGGCTTTACTTTGTTTTCGTGTACGTGGTACCTTGATTAGACGTAGGAAATAAAACGTTTACCGTTTTAGAAGCGTCGCGAATTTTCTTTGTTTATTTAGATATAGTACGTGACATATGTATATAAATATATATATATATATATATATATATATATATACATATATATATATATATATATATATATATATATATACATATATATATATATATATATGTGTATATATATATATATATATATATATATATATATATATATATATATATATATATATATATATATATAATTGTATAAAAGGTGTATGTATGTATTGGTGGCGGCCTTAGGCTAGCTAACCATCCCGGTGAGTGACCGTCGCCGCGCCGGTTGCCGACACCGTCCGCGCCAATCAAAATAACACACAAAGTGATAAGCTCTGTTCCAAAAGTGTCGTTCAATTAAACACGATAATTTGTTATTGAGCACCGGCTGCTTTTTATCTAAACTTGTGTCTTATTTAAATGTAACGATTAGCTTCGTTCAATGTCTGTCTGTGTGTGTAATTTTATTCACTTTATATACTTTAAAAGAATAGTATGAGCAAATATTCATCAACATCACATCGACAGCCTGTGACAGTCCACAGCTGGGCATAGGCTCCCCCAAGACGCACCACCTATTTCACCAGTTCCACGCATCCAGTCCATCCATCTGGTTGGGGCATCCCACACCGATTGCCGATATTCCTCTACTTAAGCACACATCTAGAATTAAATATTGGATTATCTTTATTATGAGGAAAATGTTGATCTCCATTCCTCGACACATAGGTAGATTCGTGCCCAGCAGTAGGACATTTATTGATTATAAAAAATGAAATCATTTGAATTTTAGATTTTTTTTTAGTATATTTCATGACGATAAGAATACTTTGGTAGCGATGATAATAATCAACATAATTACCATGGTAATAAATAACAAATACTCAGTTTTTATTGACGACACACAAATATAATTTCAGTGTATTATCTTAATACAAATTGAATTTTTTGTATATACGTTATGTATCATGTACTAAATGATTACTACACAGAACAAATTAAATTAATTATGTATCCATGTTTTTATTATCATATTATCGATATCATTTTATAATGATATGTGTAACATCATTTATTGATAAACACATAATTAAAATAGAAATTATTACAACTGAAAATTAGTTGGACTCGTTATAAGATTACGAGAAATATAACGCATTGCCACAGTATCTTCTTGCGCCAAACTTCACAACATGCTTATGATTTTACTCACATTATTTATTTCCAATGTTTCTGGTCATTTGTTCTTCTTGTACAATAATGTCATATTTAATAAATATAACCTTAACAATCATTAGAAGTATACGCAGAGTAATAGTACAAATAGACGGGAAAATTTAATTGAATTCCCATAATAACTGACAACTGCTGAGTATTACTCATGTAACTTAGTATATAAAGCCGGGAAAGTCTTGTATTTATTATAACGTATTTTGTGAATATTACAATCTATTATGAAATCATCTGTTTTTGTTCATTTTGACTTAAATATATACTTTTGGTTTTTGGATATTACCGTGTGTAGTACTTACTATAAAAGAGCAACTTCAAAAATGAAGAGTGTAACACAAAAATAGCTTGAATGATGGAATTTAATCGTTTTATTTAATTTCGATGGAATTAAAGTTGTTATTATTAAGATATTACGCACAAGGTTTTTGCGGGAATATTGAACAACACAAAAAATACAAATAGTCAATATGAAATTAGCAGATTTTAATTTAATATTGGCTATTTGTGTTTTTTGTATTATACTTTATTAAACTTTATCAGCGTTAATTTTCTTTTTCAACGTTTCGAATTTCCATTGTTTGTCATTTTTGTTATAATTATGATATTTTAAAATAAATAAATAACAATTATTTCTTATATTCTTAATTCATTATACCTTAAAAATACAACGTTTTGTTCCAAATGGCTATCAGTTTCGTTTATCACCGTCGCAGCTGTTCCATTCTTAACGTTCCCTAAATGCGTGTTAGTATTGGAGGATACAATACAAGCGGGGCATTTCCGGTGCAATGATACGCAGATACGGAGCGCATGGCCAAGTCCAACGGAATATTTTCGGAGGGCGATGCGTGCGATGCCCCTTGTTTACTGTTTATGACAAAGCCAACATGCAACACCGATGATGCACCAAACATACATATGACGCATCCATTTATAAGAATTACACTGTTTACCACATTACAAATGTTATTTTCATTTGAATTCATTTAATATTTGAAGTTGAGTTAATGACTCTCTTTTGGCGATTTTAGTGTTCCATATTATTCATAAAAAATTAAATAATTTTTAACATTGAACGTAAAGATTTGTTATATCTATTATAATTATTACTAATCATCCTTTTTGCTGTATAGGTAGCCCGTTTTCTATCAAACGTACATAAAATCTATTAGTTTTACAAAGTCATATATTAGGCATACATAAATGCCGTTATAAATACTATTGATAAAGCTAATATATTCGCAAATTTTTGAATCCAAATAAATTAGAGAAAAATACATGATGTCGTTACAGAAGAATATGTATTTTAATAAAAATGACATTACATGTCCACATTGCATGACATGAATCATTTGTGAACGAGGATAACTCCGGCACTATGTTTACAAACATGAACTTCCGATAATAGGTTATCTATATTGTAGACATTGAAACAGTGTTGTAAGACGCAACGATAGAGGAAAAAAGTAACTTTGTTCAGATTCAATTCGATTGTATGACATTATTGTTTATGATGTCTGGAATTCGAAAAACGAAACACTAGGTTCGGTATCTATTCATAGCAAATGACGAGCTATGTGATGGATGGATGACGCGGCCTCGCCGCCACTGCAACGCCCCGCTTTGGCGCGGCGCCGGCGCGATCACGAGGGCACGCACACATAGAATGTATACCCGTCTATATTTAACACATCTCCATTAAAATGCCACATACCATACCTATCTACCTCACCAGATGACGTTCGCGCCGTCGGCGATGATGTAATGAAATGTTGATAGCATTGTACTCAATGAATCTTTTAAAAATCGGAAGGAATTGCAACAAAACGTGACAAACCTGTTGATATTTATTTATTGTAGTCATCGTAGGTGTTGCCTTCTGAAAACAAGGTGTCCCCTTTTAATGTTACGAGGAAATGTTTTTCAAAATAGGTATATATTTACTAGAAGAATGATTTCTAAGTAACAGATATATAAAAAAAATAACAGAAGGTAATTTAAAACATTTGGGGTAACTTTAACAACCGTAGGACTAAAATTTTTCCATTTAACGCATGCACTTTATTTGTCAGCAAAATATTTCCGTTAATACTTCGATTCGCTTTTGGGAAATACTTGTTTACATCTTACATATTATATGTGTCAGTGTCGAGCCGCGCTTGGTCATATGAATTTAAATGAAAACATCTTGTTTGTAGCAACTGGCTGTTTTGGTTAACAATTTTTATAATGACATGTAAACAAGAAATATATTTTAAGTTTTTGACTTACAATATATTAAAAGGAAAGAAATATTATTTGAAAAGCACAACACATAAGAAATTATGTATTAATATTGCTCATATTAATATATAGTTATCATAATCATTTAAAATATAACGAGTGCTACCATAACTTCAAGTGTTACGCCAGGATTATTTACTTCGAAGTTCGGATATTTTCATTATTGTAGACGATCAAACCCCACTACATTGACTAACAATATATTACAAACATCGCTTATCTTTCTTTTAATATATTTTAATAATAAAATATATATATCAATCACACGTCGATGCATTCAAAAACGGAACGTCTTTATTTTGACGTTTCTTAAGGAGAAACGACGTCAGCGGCGTTCGTGTCAATGGTATTATTTATAGGGTGGTCAGGTTATATTCGGAACGAGTCGGTTCGACAGGACAGAACTGTTTTGGTCGTCGTCGTTCCTTCGCCCACACCGCACGTGATTCATTCATTTGGCCGCGCAACGGTAAACATTACCCTAATTACATTACACCATAACGGATGCAAAGCGAGCTGATCGCTTTCTTCTTATGTATTCTTTACCTCCTTGTATCGTATTAAACGATATTTAACTTTAAACAAGCTTTCATTACATGTCTTACAGAGCCTTACAAACACAGTACAAAAACTATCCTACCCACAAACTGGGTAAAATTAACATATTGTTGCCAAGCGATCGACATTTTTATTTGGTTAAGATTCATTTTATTTTATTCATCGTTGTTACTCTTGAATCTCCAACTTAATTAAAATATTAAAACCCTTAGAATCTAATCATACATACATATCATCACGCCTGATTCCTGTAGGGTTAGGCAGAGACCACAAATCTTCATATGCTACGATCTAGGCACACTTTCTTTGGTTCATCCACACTCATCACTCACTTCATGAAAGCTCGCCGGTTAAAGATACCTGGCCTTTCTTAAGAACTTCGGCAATTTGGTCAAGGTATGTTCTCCTTGGTCTCACCCTACCGACTCTTCCATCCATATCCGCTACGTAAATTTCTTTTATCAGTCGTCTTTCATCCATCTTCCCTAAGTGCCCAAACCATCTAAACATTCCTTTCTCAACTTTTGTCGCGACACCTTCTTTTACCCCACATCGCTCTCTTCTAACTTCATTCCTTATTCTATCAGACAAAGTTATCCCATACATAATTCTTAATGCTCTAATTTCCACCGCATTCAGTCTGCTTTCATGACTCTTCCGCCAAACCCAACTTTCACTACCATATATCAGAGTCCGTTCAACCACTCCCCAATGAACCGCCAATCGGGCCTTTTTAGACACATTCTGACTTTTCATAAAGGTGTGCAGAGCTCTATTAACCTGATAACCTTCACATTTTTCATCTCTTGTAAACAACAATGATCTGCACAGAACGACTGGCAGCAACTAGATGAATGTAACCGAATCTTGTTCAATTTTTACGCCTCAATGCAAAAATGATTAATATCGCGTCCATTATTACCTAAATTATAGCCACGATATATAGTTATTAACATTCATAAAAACCTAAAATCGATAGGACATTACAGACCAGAATAACAAATTTAATAAATAACAATGATATAGATGTGAGAAACTCACAAATGACAACGATAAACACTCAGACTCAGAATAAATATCTATAATGCGTACAAATATTTATTCTGATGTGGGTATCGAACCCACGATTCTTGACTCAGTAAGACTTAACTTTTCGTCAACGTGTCATTAGATTAGTCAACACAAGATTACATGTGTTTTAAGTGAACATAAGGAAAGATATTTCATTTAAATAAAATACTATCTACCGAACGTTGTTTTACTTTCCTGACATATAGCTGTTGTCTACTTAATGATAAATTTGAAGGGAGGCGTATAGGGTATATATCAGTACACTTTTTTACGCATTGGCCATGACGAATAACATTTACGGTCAAGAATACATTGTAGGAGGCATTATGATAAAAAGAACAGAACTCGGCGCTTCGAATGATTTCAATGTTATTACTAAGAAATGTAAACCAATGAAAAAATAGCAAGGAACTCATTACGGTTAATAAAGTAATAGTTACTTTGTAACCATTGTTATTTGTGTTAACTGTAGATTTTAAAAAAATATTTATTAACTAATTTCGGGACTTTTCCCGCCAACTTACATCTGTGACGTTGTGTTGTTATTTCATTTTCATAATCTTATATTATTATCAGTTATATTGTTTATTTATGGTGGTGTATTATACAATATAGTTTGATTAAGGCGTATAAGTGAAGTGATATGAAATAAATGCGAGTATCGTGACTTTTTAAGTTGACTGAAAAAGTCCATAGAAGGTTTTGGTAGAATAGCATTTTTATCAAGATGTAACGTGATAAGTTGACTAGTTATATTTCAAGATATTTGATGTTATCATATTTTACTTGACACTAGCATAATAGTTATAACAAATTGCCATCAAAGAAAAGAAAAACTAATTTTGGGTCAGTTCACAAATTCCACATTTTCTCGTTATTTGCATGATTAACGTTTTCAAACTAGACAATTAACTAAAAAATGTATATAAATCTGAATATTGTTTATTTAGAAAGCATTCGGATAGTAATTTAAGTGTACTCAAAAAGTAGAAAGTCCCCCGGCGTGGCTGGTAGAAACTAATTGCATGAAACCGAAAATCTGGCTATGGTGGCGCATTTTAAAGCCTATATGTTGCCTATATCCCGCACATATGCTGTACATAGATTTGTTGATGATGATTGATTAAACTAAGAATCAACATAGAAATAACAGATTTCCGCAAACTGATGATAGCTGGCAATAGTTTAGTCTTGGCCGTAGTACGACAGAGATTTATATTTGTGTGCGCTAGTGTTATTTGTTTGCGTTTATTTTTGCGTGCGCTTGGCGGCGCGTCCGCATTTAGCCGCAACATGATACGCGCGCGTGCACCCGCACTGCGTCGCCACATAGATGCAACGCGCTAACAATAGGCTGCCGAGACGCTGCCTCCGCCAACATTCGTTTAATTCACCAACACACAACACGACACGTATTGACAAAACAAACTCACGCTCAACGAGGACGAGGACGAAGTGAATACGATGGAAAACTATTGGAAAGTTACTTATAAAAACGCTAGCATATTTTTTATAAGAAATGTTTGTCATTATTTGTGTAAAGTTTTATTTCAATTTATTTCAGGGAAACATATACGAATCTGTGACATTCAAGTTAATACGATGACATGAATGTACGATACACTCAAAGGCCTTGAAATAACTAGCATCTTTTTGATTACATACTGTGACGAGCTAGAGATCGTCATTATTAATTTAAAATACTTATAAATAACATTTATACACAAATAATTTTAAAAAAATCACATATAATAAAAATAATGGGGTCAATAGAATCCATATATGAATATAAAACAATTAGATATCAAGTTTGGTCATAGTCATAAATCAAGTCATAAACTCGATATATAAGCTATATATAAAGGCCTTATAAAATATTCGGAAATATAATAAAAAAAATTAAATAATACTTATTGAGTGAACGTATCGTTCACTTATAATTTGTAATACAGAATAAAGTTTTAAGTCTTTCATTTTTGTTGTAAGCAGTTCATGTATTGGATAAATTTTATTTAATTAATAACTCAAAAAATATACAAGCTAAAATTAAAATAATAATTAATTGGGTTTATGGATGAGTAGACTAAATGTGCATAAAAATATTATTAAAATCTGAGAAGGCCGAAATTTTCATAAAAGACAAGCGTGGAGACGCATACCAGCCGTGTCGCATAAATATAGAGTCGGGTAGCCAGGCGCGGCCTGACATACTAAAGTTACAATAGTACTGTGTAATACTATTGTAACTTTACTAAGTCCTATATATAAAATACATTATAT
>JASFAT010001548.1:57500-60050 GCA_031353405.1 Baronia brevicornis
GCGCCTCACCCCGTCACACCGCGCCTTTGCATCGCGACACGCCTTGAAAAACGTTGCGATGCTCTCGTTATTTTACAATTTTCCACACACTTCAAAGCCACTAGCACTAGCTTCTTATTGCCTCTATTAATGAATTGTAGTGTAATAAACAACTTCGACAGCGAGTTCTTCGGTTTCAAATGTCTATCATATTTTTAAAGCCTAAAAGGCAGCCCTGTGGCCACTGTTAGGCACGAGGCTGCGTCATTTCTGAAAGGAGTGAAACTAATCCACTAGGCTTATCCAAAGTGGATTGGACGGTACATACAGACTAAGAAATAAGAAATTGAATTATAAATATCCATTAAATTAAATGAAAAGAATTATATATCATAGCTAAAAATTCCTATTATTGTAATGCTTAAGATTATATTATATAATACAAAAAGATACGATTACGAAATGATGAAATAAATCGTTGATTATACATGTTTTATTGGCACCGAATAAGGTTTACAATAAATCATTTTGCAGGCCGATAATTTTTATTAGCCGACGAGAGATTGTTATTAGAAATTTTAAATAAATTTTAAATATAATATGTTGTGCATTTACTGTTCTTTATATTATTTAATGTTGTAAGCTGTCAAATCTCACATTTTACATATGTATATAACAAAAACGTCATCAGTGTTTGTTAAAGTTAAAAAAATTATTTAATAAAAATGTATTCCATATTTTAAAACTCTGTAATCAAAGTTTTCAACTTCGTATAGATAGATGTATTTTCCTACGAGATTGCTTTGAGATGCAAGTGCGTTTAAGAATTTAATTCAAATACAACTTCTTTATTTTCTCGACATAATTAATTAATTACATTTAACATATCAAACATCAGTCTGTTCCGTAATGAAGTTTGTTCATGAATTTAAGGTATTATTGTTAATATTGTTAATGGAATGTTTAACGTTTAACGTTTAACGTGTACGAGGCTAACCATGTACTTACTTTTGAGCTTTTTTCATGTTTTGACTGATTTGAAAGTGATACTTTATGTCTACTAGATAAATGATCAGGGAAATTATTATGGGAAAAATTATTTTGTGTTATTTTAGTACGGTGTTAAGGAATAAAAATTCTACTTAAATCCTTTTTAATATTAAAGTAGAAAAATTACTGGAATGTCTATTAGTTGTAGTATTGTTCTCGCATTTTTTCGTCCTGCTTTATGTGTATACTAAAATTTCATCAGGTAATATGTATTTTAATATCTGATTGGAATAATAGAAGCAAAATTTCATTTACAATTTAAGATTACTACATTCTTCAAAAATCAACAATTTCTGCTGTATAGCAAGATCTTACAATAAGGTATTGATTACTACAGGGAACTAAATAATTATGTTTAGCGTGCACCTTATTATGTAATGGATTCAACCTGTATATTTACTTACTCGGAATTTTTTTTGCACTTGTTAGAAAACTACTAGTCATCTAATTCTAAAAAAACAAACATTTTATGAATATGTGTAATGGAGGTGAATCGCGATTGCTGACAGTGCACTCGATGACTCGTCTGCAACGCCGCTGGCGCCGGGTTCAAAGTCCGCGCGATGGCGTCCGTGTTTGTGTACTTACGTTTCATGTTACCGTCCAAACAATACTGCTTTTACGTACCGTCTTAATGCGACCGATATTACCCATTTCCGCCGCCTACCCTACCCATTAATGCGACCAACAATTTTCACTATTTTCGTTCGATCCGTTTATCGTTGGTTTGTGTACATGGCATCTCTTCCTGATCAGTACCTTTTTTTTAAATTCATCTGTAGGTACATTATAGCCGAAACTGTGTGAAAAGAAACTATTATGTTTGTATATCTATATTGTTTTATTGCAGTATGTTTGGCCTATAAACAGTATACTTAAAAATATTTTATTTATTTCCCCCAATTTAGGACTGTCAACCCTTTAAAAAGAAGGAAATCCAACTAATGTTTTCAAGAGTCGCTTCATAAAATGATGCGCTTTTAGTTTATGCATTTAAACTTATTTTCTTTGCGTATACAAATAGAAGAGACGCAAGGAATATTCAGTAACCTTTCGGTATTCTCTTCGGAAATTGTGTGAAAAACAGAATTATTTTAAATGAAATTATCAGAAAGTTTTTGTAAAAAGTTTTGATAAATCTTTATCGCAATAAACCCAATCATATAAAAATAAGGGAAAGGTTTTTTAAGAAACTAAAATAAAAATTGTATCACAATATTATTTCTTTTCTTTAAACAAACAAAATACATATTGCCCAGCAGTTGAACTAACAAAGTAGGAGTATTGGTAAAAAAAAGTGTGAACTAATCAAGTACCAATAAATGTAAGTATTTAATTCATTGTCAATTCTTAAAATTTGATGCCGTTAATAATTTGATCATTAATGGCCGAAGAGTAACGAATGTTCGGCTACTCAGGCGACATCGCGTCGAATATTCGGTATTCGGCTTTATTCGAATAAACGGTTCGTTGTGAAATTTTGGTTTATGAAATCTAACTAATTTTGCTTAAATATTGATA
>JASFAT010001082.1:0-48926 GCA_031353405.1 Baronia brevicornis
TACACAACTCTTCTACATGGATATGCTTAGGTTTTGAGGAATACTAATTTGACATTTGTTGAAAGTTAATTTCAAAATTGTTTATTTTACTATTATAAGTTGTGAATGCAACTATAAGGCACTTCAGGAAGAGCAGGTTAACAATTATAATTAAAACAATAAATATATAAAAATTTAATATCTTTGCCCCATGGACATTAAAACAAAAGGTTCATAAGAACATAGGAGAATTTATATCAAGAGTATTATTCTCTGAACGCACCCCTCATCACCTCCAAATTTCGACACTTGAATTCTAAATTTTTTCTCTCTTTTAGTACATCAAATTTAGTATGGGGAATGTTCTGTAGAATTGTTTAACCTGTTATAAGCTGCAGTACCACCATCGGTACTCCCAGTAGTAAAAACAAGTTCCATCCCCACCATTTTGATGGTCAATAGGGCACCACCGTATGTTTCACTCTCAATTTCCTATCACGAACGACGCAACTGTAGTGTTCACGAATATATAAGACATTGAGATATACAGGGAACGACCGTAAATGTTAATGTGAGACCGCGAATAATGTCTACGTGCGGCGGAGATTACTTTCCATCAGGAGATACGCATGTCCGTATATTTGCACTGCTGTTTATAAATGTTCAAGCTTTTGCAGATTACATGCGCAATTTATTATATTGCTAAAAACATAACATTTGTCATACCATTTTCATCTTCAGAACTTGTTTCAGAACTCTCTCGTCTATGAGGGCTCGGTCCTCTTGACCGCTTCCCATTTCGAACATCATTGCTTCTATCACCAAGCACCATATTTACTAACTGTTAGATAAATATCACAAACATATATTAATTAATAAGTTTAATATAAAAAATAAATAAATGAGTTGAAATAATAAGCATACGCAATTTTTTCTTCAACGTGATTAAAACCACCGCATCAATAATTTGACAAACTAACCATAAGACCATAAATTATATAGACATAGCGATACAAACGTATCAACGACAAGATGATGCATTTTTTAACGTCTGTATTTATAAGCGTTTAACTATTCACAAAAAAAAAAACTATTCACAAACAACAAATATCGTGCGAAAATGTGAGATTATTATTTAAAAAAAAGATTTGATTTAAGATGTTTAAATTCTAAATCGGTAAAGTCACGTTCACTTCATTAAATGACAACATAATTACTGATATTTTTTAATAAGAATGATGACAACTTAAAAACAAAGATGATAGCAATATAAAAAATACATAGACAAAAATATTTTACAATACTTAAAATTTTGGTATATTTTTAATAATATTTTTATTACTGGCAATTTTGTAGTACAGCCTTTGCAAAACTATTTAAGTCATAGAATGGTTTTATCTTCTTTATACATACCGATTAAGAATCATTTAAACAGAAAATCCGCAATATTATGCATTTAATCATGGCAAATATAAACAGTTAATCCAACAATAAAAGTAAAAAAAGTAAGAAATTCAAAATAAACAATAATTTTTAAATAGTTGTGTTTACAAATATAGATGGTGCTGTTGCGTCGCAAGTAGTGAGAGAAATAAAAAAAAAATTAGGCAAAGGTACTGTGTATATTACGACATAAATATCGAACCAAAATGATTCGATTATGATCAAAGTTTGAGTTATTTTACCGAATGGGTAGGTTATTTAGCATTATTAGGAATACATCACATATTAGCGTTTTTTATCATTTCTTATCACAAGGAGCGCGTATGCATGAAGCAGTATTTACAAAGCGATACAATGTTGACACCTTCAAAAAACAAGTTTACATATTCCTTAAAAGCCAGCAACGCTCCAACCTTGCCATATGCTTATGATAGTACCATGAACGTAGAATATATTTCGCAAACGCTAAAAACAAAATATATAACTGAGGCATTATCAATAATACCAAAAAACACATTAAAATTGTCATGTGTCATTATTTTGTCCGAATATATTTTGTGTATTTATATTCAAATTATACTTGCTTTTATTTTAAAAGTGGATGTGCCGTTTATACTTGAGTGATGGGGTCGCCGAGGCTCATTCCCACACCCCGCAATAACGTGATGTGTATGTCTTCCATTGATTGATTGAGTCCGTGATCAGTCGGCAGCGGCAGCGGCGCAGGAATACTTAAAGCTCAGTGCTTGAAATCTTGATTCTTAGTTTCATTTGGCAATACTTCTGAGGGCTGTAATTTGTTTTCTATAGTTTCATATGATGATAAGTTTGTAGCTAAATAAATGTGTTCTTTTTCATACTCTGTAGTATATGAGTGGCTAAACTATTATAACTATAATAGTTGATTTTTCCCACCAAGTTACATCAGTGACGTTATGTTTTTATATTATTTTCATAATCTTATATTATAATCAGTTATATTGCATAATTGTGGTGGCGTATTATGCAATATAATTTGATTAAGGCGTATAAGTGAAGTGATATGAAATTGAATATTATTTAAGTTGACTGAAAAAGTCCATAGAAGGTTTTGGTAGAATAGCCACCATTTTATCAAGACATAACGTGATAAGCTGACTTGCTACATTTCAAGAAATTGGATATTATACATTATAACAGTTACAACTAATTGCCATTAAAGAAAAGAACAATCTGTAGTGGTTAACATAAAACCAACATATCGATATCAATTATGTTCATATATAGGCAAGTCAAATTTTCATCCACAAAAACATCACATTGTAATGTACTATTTCGGCTTGTATATCTAATGAGTATTACAGACATCTAAGTGTAGTGTAAAATACTTTTTATTTGGTGATACGCATTTGCATTGCCTTTCTATCCTTTATAGAAAAAATGTAACATATTTTTGAAATTACCAAATAAGGTAATGCAACACGGAACTCGTTTCAATTTTGCCGTAACTAATTTATGTATATATCAAGACAAAATCTAAATCAAGACTAAAGTTTTTCACGACGAGGATGTCAACGTGAAAGTCCATTGATAACTTTCTATTTGAGCAGCTACGCCCATGCTCTTACTCAATTGTAACATAAATACTTTACATTTAATACACAACCAAACCAATGCAATATTTTGACTTCATTGTCATTGTTCTCACTTACTACTGGTTGCCACATTCAATTAGATTCCACAGAAGTGTCCCTAAATTATATGTGGTCGAAACATGCCCTTGATGACACATACGACAAATGAGTGTGAAGAAACGATTTTAATGCTTACACACGATATTTTCGTATACCATGTTCGCATTTTGTGTACGCATTTTTACTTGACTAATTTATTTGTCCTCTCCGGTAATACTTAGACCAAAGTCTTGATCTTCCTGATTCACAATGAAAAATTTGTAATCACGTACTTATGCATATAAGCTACATGGAAACCAAGAAGATGGTTTTCTCCCTTTATTTACAATGATCTCTATAGAAAGATGTAATATTTTAAGGGTGCTTTTATATTAGAAGCATTTGTCTAAATAGATTAATGTTGAATGAAGTTGAGGTTAAGTGTTACGTCTTATTTATTTTCGCAAAAATACTTTAAAATGAAAACTCTTTCAAAATAATTTTTGAAATTCAGTTATTGAACGCAGTTTTTATAATTTGATGAGAGACTAGTTTCTGAACGATAGAAAATCACAGAGTAAAGTAAATCACTACGAAAATAGTTTGACATTAGATAAACGACTCGTGAAAAATTTTAATATTTTCATTTAAAATGAAGTGAAAAATGTTATAATAGATAACGATCCTGTTCCATATATTTGTCTAGAAATTCTTGATTACAAAAGATAACACGAGATTATATTAACCGCTAATAGTTCATACAACTGAAAATATGAGGACCGTCGCATTAATCAGTGGTGGAAAAGACAGTTGTTATAACATGCTGCAGTGCGTTGGTGCTGGACACACTATCGTCGCACTGGCCAACCTCCAACCGCAAAACAAAGGTTAAATGTTATTCATTTCATGCGTGTTATATATATATATATATATATATATATATATATATATATATATATATATATATATATATATATATATATATATATATATATATATATATATATATATATATATATATATATATATATATATATATATATATATATATATATATATATATATATATATATATATATATATATATATATATATATATATATATATATATATATATATATATATGCTTTTATGATATGACAATAATAATAAAGTGTCCTTATTCACAGATGAATTGGATAGTTACATGTACCAAACTGTTGGCCACCACGGCATTGATTTGTATGCAGAAGCAATGGAACTTCCATTATACAGAGAATACATCTCTGGTGTAGCTATTGACAAAGGAAGAAATTACAAACCAACAGAAAATGATGAGGTTGAGGATTTGTACAATCTACTATCTAGAGTTAAGGTATATTTACATGTCTTTCTGATGATACTATAAGCCATATAGATTGAAATAATATGTCACCACCTCTTATAACCTCACATCATTAAATAACTGCAATCCAGAGCAGTAGTTTAATAGGTTTTTAGTCCCTTGCTCATAGTTGTGCTTTTATATTTATATAATATCATATAAGGTTTTTCTATTTCAGCATGAAATGGAAATAGAAGCTGTAGCTTGTGGAGCTATATTATCAGATTACCAAAGAATCAGGGTTGAAAATGTGTAAGTTTTTAATATTTTGAATTTTAATTATTAATTTATATAAGCAATTGTATGTTTATAGTCAATATAATTATATTATTGATAGTAAGGTAAAAGAAAAATTTCAGGTAAAAGAAGCACATGACTTAAAAGCTTTTGTAACTTTTCAAGGAGGTAAAAGTTTTACCTCCTTGAAAAGTCACAAAAACTTTTAATTTTTCAAATTAATTTAATATCAGTATTAAAAATAATAAATTAAAAA
Organism: Baronia brevicornis; assembly: GCA_031353405.1. NCBI lineage: Eukaryota > Metazoa > Arthropoda > Insecta > Lepidoptera > Papilionidae > Baronia > Baronia brevicornis. The sequence goes on from JASFAT010001082.1 coordinate 4,931, forward strand.
ATGGCACAAGAAACTCTCTCATATATGTTCTTGCACTCCTAAAAATGCTGTCTGTGATATATAATTAGATATAATGTTTACTCCTAGACTGATAAATCATTATTGTTGGCCATTTGGAAGAAAGGCCAAGCTGGCTTCGGAAAAGCTAGGTGTGCTCAGTAGAATGAGACAGTATTTAACATCTACCCATAGCCTCCAACTTTACAAGGCACAATTGAGGCTGCACATCAAATGAGGTTCTCATCTCTAGGACAGCTCCCCAGTATTAACTTCTTCCACTTGACCGCATACTAAGTTGTGTAATCCGAATAGTTAATGACCAAAAAAACTGATCTTGGTCATCAAAGTTTCAGATCAGCTTGTTCTCTAGCGCTGTAGAGGGATACCTCATTTCTCACTGTTTTTAACCGCTTTTACCATGGAGTGTGTGTACAGGAATTGTTTGAAATAATTCCTGTTGCTGAATTTCACAACCACACAACTCGCTGAAAAGAAAAGTTTCATTGCCACCATCACTTAGGATAGACACATAGGATGAATGGCTATCCTGTAAGGTGTCTTTCTCCCGAAAATTCTTACCACACACTATCACTCTGTGGAACCAGCTACCTTCAATGGTATTTCTAAACCGATATGACATTGGCACATTTTAAAAACAAGCCTACATATACCTTAAAGGCGGGCAATGCTTCTGTGATATCTGGGATAAATAGTATAAAAATGTTATGATTTTAAAATAGATTTAACTAAAGTTAGAATACTTATAGGCAATGAAAAATTTCTCAATAAAAATAGTAAGAAACTATAATTACTAATTTAAATTGATGATTATATATACAAAATAATATATAGTTTAAAGAGCACAGTACAGAAGTTACAGTCAAAAAGTACCTTATTATTTTCTGTTTTAGGTGTCAAAGGCTTGGTTTAGTATGCCTTGCATATTTATGGAGAAGGAATCAAAGGGAACTTCTGCAAGAAATGATAGCTAGTGGTATAGAGGCTATTATAATTAAGGTTTGAAATCATATTTTTATCACTATTCATAGCATATTATAAGCAAAATACATTATATTATTCATGATTTTTTATGTCCAGTTTTTTTTATCTTTCAAACATGAGTCCAAGATTTGTCTAATCTTGTTTACTATTTTCAAATACCATACTCAAAATAACTTTTCATAAACTGCTTTATATTTATGATAAATTTTGTTATTGTTATTTTCTTATATCTAATTTAATCGACCTAGCTTTTCAAATTTAATCAGCAATGGGCTGGTCACATTTGTTAAAGAACCAACAACCATTGGGGTAGATGAGTCGTAAAATGGAGAGGTGGTCTCCATTTTACTTGGGGAATATTGTGAGGGATTCTGCCTCAGCAGGGCAACTTACAGAGATTGGATGTGTGGAACCGAAATTTAAAATTTTGTTCATTTTATAAAGTGGTGAATCTAAATATATATTTTTTATTTTAACTGCATAAATGTCATAACCAAATCTTATAAATTTTATATTTTCTTCAGTAAACATAGAACTTACAGCTATACTATGTTATTAATTATGGTATTATTATTGAGTATCTTAATTCTGAATATAATATACATGGTATCCAGCCCCAAACTATCGATACTATCATTCAAACCTGAGTTTTGTTTTTTTTTACAAAGGGGTGAATTTTATGTTATCTAAAAACAGTCCCCTAACTTACACAAACTTCTAATGGGTTGCAGACTCTCAACGATTTATTCATTGGAATGTGAGACTCAAACCATAATTAAATAGAAAAATTTGAATTAATGTTTCATAATAACATTACAACCTACATCATTGATACAGGTTGCTGCACTGGGACTAGATCCTAAAATACACCTGGGTATGACAATACGTGATATTCAACCTCATCTCCTAGTCATGCAAGAAAAATACGGACTCAATGTGTGTGGAGAGGGAGGAGAATATGAAACCTTCACTTTAGATTGTCCCTTATTTCGGAAAAGACTAGTTGTGTAAGTTTTTAAATATGTTGGATGTAAACTTTTTCTTTAGCCATCATACTATTGAAAAAATAACAAGCAACGAAATTACAAAATGGACCAAAAGACAAAATGACATTATTATAAATTTGCATTCTTTTATATTATGAAAAGTGTTTATTGTTACAGAGATGAAAAGACTTTGGTCATACACTCAGAAGACTCAGTCGGATATTTAAACTTAAAGCTTCATCTTGAACTTAAAGAGAACTTTAGTGAACCAATCAAACTTCATCCAATCATGAAAAATTCGTTAGATTTTGTTAATGAAACAAATGATATTGTGTTTAGTGATTTAAGCGATATAGATTTAAGTGAGACCGAACTAGAATCAATTGAAAAATTTGAAAAAGAAAAGACAAGAGAGAAAGTCTTGAATCCTTTGATCGATTATTCTGACAGGATTAACGTTTCAACCAAAATAGAAGCAGGTTATGACATTCAAAATGACAGTATAGATGATGTAGGAGGATATAATTATGATTTTACTTGTGATGACAATAAACATGCTGTAATAGATCACAGGTCAATATATGGGAATAGTCATGGATGGTATTTTATTGGTGGCATTGTAGGAGAAGGATTTGATACTGCAGTTGCAACAGAAAATTCCATGAAGAAACTCATTAGTAGGTAATCTTTTTAAAGAGTTTTATTTATAAGGTCATATCATAAGTAGTAAAAAAGGTTAATTGTAAAATCTTCCTTTATTTATTGTACCCCTGCATTTTACACTATCATCGTTTTACCACTTAACCATTGCAAACTCGATCTCTGCATGTAAAGTAAAAGTGCGACCTCCATAATCTATTTATTCCTTTAAATTTATTTAAAATTAAAACATTTCATTTCATGTTAAATTGAAAAAAAATTCATATGAATTATATTAATTATTGCCTTGCAAATACAATACGATTTGCACAACAAATGAACCGGAATTAAAAACAACATGTGTGTAAAATTAAAAACAACAACAATAAATAATTTTTTACTTTTTCCTAAATGGAGTATTGTTGTAATTTACATACTTTTATATTTATTAAAACAGCATTTGCAGTCTGAAGTTGACGTTGAATAAATCGCCCGTTTGTAAGCTTATTTATATCACAGCAGATGAACGAGCAATCAAGTCATCTGGTGGTAAGCGATCACCGTCGCCCATACATATCCACAACACCGAAGGCCTCTCAGATGCTCTGCCGGCCTTTTGTGGACACATCACACACACAACAACACTTTATGGGTCTTCTAACCATTGATATAATGATATTTTATTAAAGTTTCTTTCATAACTTTATTTTATGAATGTAAACAGTGCTTAGTCCTAGATAGATGTAGATATCATTAAAAATATAATATTATAATTTAAAAAAACTTTCAGACTTACTCGAGTCAGAGGACTTGCATATATCGGATATATGTTCTGTTAACATTTACATGCGGAATATGGAAGAATATACAGCTCTGAATAATGTATACATGAGAACATTCTGCTACCCGAATCCTCCGACACGTGTTTGTATACAATGCCCATTACCGGATTGTGTCGGGTTAATAATGGATGCAGTAAGTATAATATTGAAACAGTACTACAATCACTTTCTTTCAATTTATATTATATTTTTTAATTTTCAATTTTACTCAGTTTTCAATATATTCCGCTTATGTTTGGATTTAACGATTCCACTATGTTGCTTCCATTGCATTAAAGCCTTGTAATGCTTTGCAAATTATTGTTGTAAAAACAACTTATTTTCAGGTTGCTCATAAGCACGATGCCAATATCAGTCATGATTGTGATGGTACTAGTTCAAAGGAACGCGTGACAATGCACGTCCAGGGCATTTCACATTGGGCGCCAGCAAACATTGGACCATACAGTCAAGCTGTGAAGGTAAAATATTACAATTTAAGTCATTGTTTAATACAAAAAGTAATTAGATAGAAATAATTTATATGTGTAATTTTGATTGATGGACTGTTCTTCTTATTACTTAAAAATATTCACAGTAAGACAATGCAAAAAAAACAATAAACAAAATTTTATATGTTTTTCCTTTAAAATAAATTTTAAATTATATACAATTTTAAGAGGGGCTGTTGTTCAATATTCAACAGTGGATTATTACGACCATTTTAATGATGGTGATATACTCAAATCATTTTAATAATACAATTTTTGCTTGCGATTGCACACGCAAATTAAGATGTTTTTTGGTGTTTATAATTTATACAAAATTTGTTCGACTTTAATATACAAATATATAATAAAAAAAAAAGATAATCGTCATAGGACGCTTAATAGATGTAAAACATTGACGACGGCTCGGTCTCTACCGTATGCTCACAGTCACGTGTAAGTGACCCTGTAGAGAGTCGAGTTAACGTAGCTTGAATCGAGACGACTTCTCGATCTACGATTTTACTCCGTATCACGGGGTATACCCCGCGATAAGATGTTTCACATCAATAACTGTTGAATCTAACAGTTTTTATAACTTATTATTAGCCACCAATATGATTAACTTCAACTGTAGGCAATGCGAAAGTCAATACTGCAAAATAAGCCTAATTGCGTACTCGTTTATTTGTATCTTATAGGGAAACTTCTCATACAAAAATGATTATCATAAACAAATAAATCGAAATAAATTAATCTACTTGTTACTAATGTAAAATTTATTATTATGTACGATACATTATTATGTATAAAGCATAATGTGATTTCGTCATTTGTAATTTATCTGTAAAATATCTATCTCTTTTTAGCTGTAAACCCACCTATTGTACATAGTACGAATGGTAATGGCAGAACTATAGTAATGCAAATGCATTTTTTCATAAGAGATTTTTAATTTTTGGTTTTAATGAATTTTTCTACTGTTAATAAGAATTAAGAATAACAATAATTTTTAATAATTTATTTATATCCAAAATTAATCCGCAAGCATAAAACTATTTCAAGATACAAATGAAAATATTTGGGGAATATCACCATGGACTATAAGAATACAAACTGTACATCACACTAGGCATAGGTTGTATCAAAAGAATTGAATAAAAACTTGTTTTTAGTTTATTCACACGTCCAAACTCATATATCTTATTTACACGCTAAGATGGAACTGTTTATTATGATTCTACCATCTCTTGTCTTTTTTGTTTCTTTGTTGTAATTATTTGTAATTATATACGAGAATATTGTATCACTTAAGAAATCAGTAATTTTACTTACTTTTCTGATCCAAATAATTAAATTTCTATATCTAGAACAAGTATTCATAATTCAAAAATGTATTTTGATGAATTAAGAAATAGAATATATATACATATAAGGCGATTATTTTGAATTCCAATTCTCAAAAACAACATCCTCATTTTTTGACATTTTTATGTTTGTCAGCGTTGTATTGCTTTATTGTGTGTGATATTTTAAACCTGCCGCTTACTGCGATTTTGCCAGCGTCTCTGATTTTTAAAAAATTCAATTGTCACATCATTACCATCTTTATTACAAGCTTATAAGAGTCACCAGTGTCATGCCATATAGGTCTCTCCAAACGTCATGAATTCAGTATCTGCTTGCCGCTCTGCACAAGTGTAGCACATGCGGATCACACTACATTTGCCAATACGCGGTCTTCATTACATTTTACTTATAAAGCAATATATACACTGAACTAGTGAACCCACCTGCACTACTTGACTTACTTGAACTAGACATTAGTTTTAAAAAATATTTTTTTCCCTTTCTCTTTTTATTAAAAAAGTACATTCACAATGGTTCGATATAACAAGAGTTCTTGTTAGTCATCCCAACTGAGCTGAACATTATTATGTTTGTGCAAAATATGGTTTACATTATTAGTCCAATATACCAACTTGCAACCTCAAATCGAAAGCGCAGCGCAAGCTATTTCTTCTTCTTCTTAGTGTGCCTCTCAAACTAGTGTTGTTGGCAGTCAGCTCCCAATACTTTTTTCTGTCTCTAGCTAGGCGAAAAAAGTTGGCCAGCATTCGCTATCTCGGTCCACTTTCGGGTGTTCCTCAACCACGACCTTTTACTACGACCAACTTTCCTTTTTCCATCAACTATTTCCCATCACTGAGTTGTGGAGCTCTTATCTAGGATGCCTAAACAAGTGTCCTAGATAAGCGACTTTCATTTGCTTAATGGTTTTCAAAAGCTTGCGTTTCTGATCAACTCGTCATAGAACTTCCTGGTCTCGTCCTTTCTCGCAAGCTATTATTATTAAACTTCAGCCCGTCAACGACCAAGCTTTAACCACCATTTCGTAATGAGATTCCTGTGGACGTACATACACATCCTTACGCCTGTTTCCTGTAGGGATAAGCAGCTACTATCTGCTACGATCTCGGCATACTTTCCTTGCTTCTTCCACACTCAATATTCTCCTCATGCAAACTCGTCTTAAGGGTACGTCTTGACCTGGCCTTTCCAAAAACTACAGCAAATTGGTCGAGGTATATTTTCCTGTTCCCCAACCGACCCTTCTATCAACATCCGCAGCGTAAATTATGAAAGCTATTTACTGATTGTTTATTATCCTAATGTGTGTAATTTTCATTTAAATTTTAAGATTATTACTGTGCGTGTATTAAATTGGTGCTAACAAGTGATTCTCTTGAAAACTATATTTTATAGGTTGGCGAAGTGTTAGGCACATGCGGTCAGATAGCTTTGGTGCCTGGTTCGATGCGTTTGGTGGAGGGTGGAGCTCGCGAGCAGTGCGCGCTGGCGTTGCGACACATTGCGCGCGTGTTGCGTGCCGCGAACGCACGTGTTCATATACGTAGCGTGGTTCAAGTGAGTATTTATATTTACAGAGTTTATTTTTTATGGAATAAGTAGATCGATAGATAGATGAATCAGTTATTTTTTTACAAACCATATATGTATGTCCCACTGCATCCACATTTCATAAAGAAAGGATTCAATATCCTTTCCTTATAAAATGTGTTCACGCCCGATCAAGACGGAGTACCAACGCACTCGGACCCAGCCAACTAATGCGAGAAACTGGTAAAGTACCTCATGGCGAGAAAAGCTATATTAAAAGATCTATTATTTAAACTGTTGATTAAATGATAGATCTTTGTCTCACGTTGTAGCCGCCCTCTTGGCAAGGCACAACACGTTTTCCCACGGTTTGCGCAGGCACCGTATAAAGATCTGGTCGAGAAGGAAACAAAGGACAGATAGTAAACAGTCAATAGTCAGTGCACACGCTCGCTATAACCATCTATCTGTTCATTAGTTCTGTATTTAACACTCTCTGTATTATGATCGCTTGTTGTATATCACATTTACAATTTAATGTCAATGTAATTGTAACAACTGTTGGTGGATCTGAGTGCTTATGTATATGCATACACAACCTCAACCATCGCATTCACAACTAGCACACCTCATAGAACCCCACAAATGTATAACTTGATGTATGTAAACGTAAGATACTGAATAAATAAAATAAAAATAGATTAATAGAAGCAATTGTATGGCACAGAGCGTATGCTACGTAACGCAATTGTCGGCTGCGCGCGAAGCTCGCAAGCAATTGGAGCGTCGTACGGCCGGCGCTATCGTACAATGCGCCGTCGTACAAGCGCTGCCTCGAGGCGCGGCCGTCGAATGGCACGCTTGGGCCCATACCGACAACAACCGCTTCGAATGTACGTACATCGCGATCCAAAGCAGGCAATACATGTTAGCCGAGTGTTGCAAAGTGAAGGAATACCAATATGCGTAGTTGGCCGAGCGAAGGCCAATACACCATATGCGTAGTTGGCCGAGCGAAGGCAAGTGCCAACGTATATAAAACTCATTTGACGTAGCTTGACACAATTGACAGTTGCTCGCGACCACTTGTTTCGCTTCCGAGCGGTGTCGGTTTTTGTACACAAATCAAAGGCCCTCCCTCGCCTGCGCTCCGCCAATAGTGTTCACGTCGTTTGTGCGTCCGCTATTACACCGTTTTACTTGTTTCGTATCAGTTTAACTACGCTCGCGTTTGCCTAAACTCGTCCAGCGTGTATTGCCGGCTTAACTGTAAATATCGCACAGGAGCCTTTACACGGCCAAAAGGCCGCAGTCAAAATTTGGCGAATTTTGTTTATATGCCTGCATATATTCTGTATGTCTAAATGATATCTTCCAATCAACATGTTATTTATTTATTTATTTAATAAGGAATATATGCGAAAGGATTCTTTCTAATTTACTACATTAGAAAGAATCTTTTTTAATGTAAAATGTGTGTTGAAAAATTTATGTGAATTATTTTATAATCAGAAAAAGTAATGTTTATTTCGTCTAATATTACTTTTTCTGATTATAAAATAATTCACATAAATTTCTGTATTATTTATTATTATTAGCATACTTTACATTTAGTTTTGCAAAAGTTATTAATAGTAAAGAGAAGCAATTACTAACGTGGGTAGAATTTTTAATAGGCACTCAGGGATCACATAAAGAGTACGTTAGATTAGAACCGCTACTTATAAATAATAAGGTTATTGATGATTTTGACTATTTAAGTTGTATTTACATACTTTAATATTTCTGCAAAATCCATTACAGACGAGGAAACCGGCTGCAACGTTGGCGAATATAAAGTAGCTATAACGAGGAGGTGGAATTATGAAAACACTGTCGCAGCTTGCGTATGTTTTGTAGCTACTGGTAAGGTTTCAATTTGATTTTTTTTAAAAAAAAGGACTAGTAATGTTTTTTTATATTATTTTAATCCTTGTTAACCACTGCAACTAAGCTAATAGCGCTTGAGCTAGGTAGAATCAAGAAATCTCATCATTTAAGCTATTCCCACTTATGATTGTTGTCACATTTGTTATTTTGGAAAAACAATCATAAGTGCAAATAGCTTGCGCTTTCTAACAATAATTATATAAAAACAATAATAATCATTTTATGAAAGGCACAAAATGCATCGAAGGAAACTAACTGGTTGTATCCTTTTTATGGGAGAGTTAGGCAAAACACGTAGTGGAGCACCATCAACGGAACCTCTGCAATAGCAAGGGCACTGCAAATAAGTAGCCCACCTTTATATACGGTAATAATGGAAGGGAACAGAAGAAGACGGAAGTATGGAAATTGAGCTTCTGGATGCCGTCAATCAACGCATGAAACGCACTAATATAGAAAAATACCAACCTATAACACTGATATTCTGTAATGCTGTGGTATTAGCCCTGGACCTGGCCCAAGCTACCTAAGCTATTAATATCGATGCTACATCTATGTATATAGATGCTACCGCTATTAATATAGATGCTACCATTCTTAATATCGATGCTAGCACTAATAATGTCGATGCTACATCTATTAATATAGATGCTACCACTATTAATATCGATGCTACCATTATTAATATCGATGCTAGCACTAATAATGTCGATGCTACATCTATTTATATAGATGCTACCACTATTAATATCGATGCTACCATTCTAAATATCGATGCTAGCACTAATAATGTCGATGCTACATCTATTTATATAGATGCTACCACTATTAATATCGATGCTACCATTCTTAATATCGATGCTAGCACTAATAATGTCGATGCTACATCTATGTATATAGATGCTACCGCTATTAATATCGATGCTATCATTCTAAATATCGATGCTAGCACTAATAATGTCGATGCTACATCTATTAATATAGATGCTACCACTATTAATATCGATGCTACCATTATTAATATCGATCCTAGCACTAATAATGTCGATGCTACATCTATTTATATAGATGCTACCACTATTAATATCGATGCTACCATTGTTAATATCGATGCTAGCACTAATAATGTCGATGCTACATCTATTTATATAGATGCTACCACTATTAATATCGATGCTACCATTCTTAATATCGATGCTAGCACTAATAATGTCGATGCTACATTTATTTATATAGATGCTACCACTATTAATATCGAAGCTACCATTCTTAATATCGATGCTAGCACTAATAATGTCGATGCTACATCTATTAATATAGATGCTACCACTATTAATATCGATGCTACCATTATTAATATCGATGCTAGCACTAATAATGTCGATGCTACATCTATTTATATAGATGCTACCAATATTAATATTGATGCAACCATTCTTAATATCGATGCTAGCACTAATAATGTCGATGCTACATCTATGTATATAGATGCTACCGCTATTAATATCGATGCTACCATTCTTAATATCGATGCTAGCACTAATAATGTCGATGCTACATCTATGTATATAGATGCTACCGCTATTAATATCGATGCTACCATTATTAATATCGATGCTAGCACTAATAATGTCGATGCTACATCTATTAATATAGATGCTACCACTATTAATATCGATGCTACCATTATTAATATCGATGCTAGCACTAATAATGTCGATGCTACATCTATTTATATAGATGCTACCAATATTAATATTGATGCAACCATTCTTAATATCGATGCTAGCACTAATAATGTCGATGCTACATCTATGTATATAGATGCTACCGCTATTAATATCGATGCTACCATTCTTAATATCGATGCTAGCACTAATAATGTCGATGCTACATCTATGTATATAGATGCTACCGCTATTAATATCGATGCTACCATTCTTAATATCGATGCTAGCACTAATAATGTCGATGCTACATCTATGTATATAGATGCTACCGCTATTAATATCGATGCTACCATTATTAATATCGATGCTAGCACTAATAATGTCGATGCTACATCTATTAATATAGATGCTACCATTATTAATATCGATGTTACCACTGTTAATATCATTGCCTCGAGACACAGGCAAGACCACTTTGATCCTATCATACCTACAGTATAAAGAAGGGATCCGGGTACGCCTTATTTTCCGTGTACTTCAATACAAGTTCATAGTATATCAATATGACTTACTTTTGACTTATGTTCCTATGTTCCCCATGCGGGGTAGGGGGCGTCCATAGTGCTCCGCCATCGCGTTCTATCTTGAGCTACGCGCTCTATTTCGCTCTGCTATCACTACATCGCCACGTTTGCTTAGAGCAACCACGTTTTCTTTTGCCTTGGAAGTTCAAATCTAGGGCTTGCTTAAGGGTATGCTTGGACTTCCGGCGGAGTGTGGCCGATCCGGCTCCACTTGTAGTATATCAATAATCAATATATATGTACATACTTAAGTGTTTTATCTTCGCCTCAGGTTCGTCCCCGTCAACATGTCAATTGTCGTTCCCCAACGAGGAAGCTTGCGACCATCATCGCAAGCTCGCTTCGAATATGTGCCAAGGTGATATCGAGAACGTGCTCGAGTATGCCCTGAGGAAGTTGCTCAACGATTGTTACGATAGAGAATCTCACCCGGCAGTTAAATTAAGGATATTTTACCAGGTACTTAAATATCGATTTCTCATTACTAACGCTTCATAATGCGAAGGCGATGAAACTTGGCATCACAAGCTCAAAGTCGCTCAGAGGGCTTAAGATTATATCTCACTCTGGCGAATATATTTCGGAACGCAGGAATCCGCCGATGAACGAAAGTAACCGATATAGTAGATACTACACATCAGTCTTTTTCAAAGTGGGCGATATCGCCCCTTTTGGGCACCGGAGGCCTACAAGGGGGCGGTAAAGAGCCTAGAGAAAATTGGGAGATAGATAAACTAAACTGAAATCAAAATCTGCTTAAGGAAATTTGAAAAAGGATGAGATTGATATAGCACGGCATAATGAAAGTTACCATTGCCTTTGTAATTTTTAAGATGTGGTAAATTTCAATATTTTTGGGGGTGCTAGAAAATAATTGATTCTCGACGTGGACGGTGGACGAAATAAGTTAAAGAACTTCTGCACTACACGGAGAACTAACACCCGCTGGAGTGGTGATCGCGTTTTAACAAACATAGAATGGAACGCCCCCGTGTTGATGTGACGATGAATTGCGCAGGGTGGCTGCCTGAAACTGAATGCGTGAGGCCGAAGATTAATCTTGGGGTGACCTATGTACAGCATTTTACCGCCGCAAACTGGTGATAATAATAATGAAAATTATATCTAGAAATAAAATCTGCCTGCCCGTTTCGCAATTTGTGTTATGTTTTATTATTTCCCTTAAACTTGTAACTATATTATAAGTATTATAGATTATAACTATATAGACCTTTCCTGGTTATCTATGAGAAGTTAAATTGTTATACACTAACACATTGCAAAGAGGAGATGAGAGTAAGTGAATGAGTTTGTATATTTGGGGACATATTTACAAGAAATGGAAAATATGAAGGACATGGACAGGCCAGGTCAAAAGTACCCTTGACCGATGGGCATGCACGAGGATAGTGATGGGTGTGAAGGAAGCTAGGATAGTGTGTCACGATCGTAGCAGATCTGTGCTCTGTCTCTGTACTATATGTATGTATGTCCACGGGAATCTCATTACGAAATGGTGGTGGAAGCTTGTTCGTTGACGGGTTGAAGATTGAATTTGAAAATGAAATGTATTTCTTAAAAAATAAGTATTTGGATTTGAAAAATTATGTAAATTAATATTAATTGGTATTATATAACATAGGTGTGGAGCGCGCCGCCGATGTCCGTGATCGTGGGTGCAGGGGAGGCGGTGCGCGCGCGCATGCGCAACGTGTGCGTCACCCTCACCGCGGTGCCGGTCCTTGCGCTGCACAACGCGTTCACCTTCATGTCCATCAGTGGTCTCCGGCTCGACGAGTAACTCTCCGCGACACTCGCTACCTACCTACGACTACGGCACTCCCTACTTATTTCTTTACTCTAGATTCCCATGAGTCCAAGTATTGTCGTCGGTAGTGACGTTTTGAAAAATAGATTTGCTTCAGCATAGCAACACTGTCTTTTTTTAACAAATAAATGAGATTACTGCAAAACATCTCTTAATAGGTGTGCAACTAAATTCTCGCTGTTTTTTTATAAAAAAACAACTTAATTATGGAATTTTTGAACATATTTATCCTTCAAAGGATAACCCATCGCTAGCTACAACTATTGCTTTCTGGGCAGAGCTCGAATACCGTTACAATAAAAGTGTTCGTCTTCTGAGGCTTTCCACGAATGAAGTCATTTTTCGATGTCTTTATATGAGCGGAACTGCTCATCCATTTTTCATCATCCGTCACGATGCAATGAAGGAAACTTCCTTTTTTGCTGCTGGAGCAGTTGTGCACAGGCGAAAAATGTCCCTTGGCTTCAAATCATAAGGAATCCAAGTTCCTTGCTTTTGAACCATTCTCGACTCATGCGATCGCTAAGAAATGGCTAGGAAATCACACAATCTCCAATTTAGCGTCGTCGCGGATAGTCGTCGGTTTGTTTGCCATATGTCTAAGCTTGGTTCATCGTTTTGGATATGTCAAAATCAGCAAACACTTACTGCTTACTGCGCTAATTAGTTGCGCACTTAATAAACAGCTCCATATTCAAATTACATATTTGTATAAATTTTAGACGATTCTAAATAATTTATTTTACACAATTTACAATTATTATAATTATTTTATATTATCCTTACATAATCTGCCAACATATGGCGCTAAAATACATATAAAATTAGTTATGTCTATTGCATAAAATAATTGAATAATGATATTAATCGTAATACGCCCACATATTGTATCGTTAGTGTGGAGTCTGTTTGTCTATAACCCTTATATTAAATGATAGCACAAGACCTGTGATCGTTAAAATTTCCTCGGTGGCTTTTATTGTATTGTCAATTAGTTTTATATACATTTCTGAATAAATCGGGACGGCCTGCTCAGCAGTTAAGCTCTAAAAAAGTGAAATAAAAATGTTTTAACCGTTATTGAAACGAGTAAAAAAGGAGTTTCAGTCCTGTATAGATATCAATTTTTCCTAATTAAGACCGTATTATGCAATATTTTTTACCCATAAATCAAATTGTAAATACGTACAAAACAAATACTTGTAAATAAGATCAAACTATACTTTCTTTGTATTAGCGCCGCCTCATTGGAATCAAAACATTCAAAATTGTTATGAAAAAAAAAAAATACATATATATTAAACTCATTTAAACGATGCCAATGTAATATTAAGATACTCTGTCTCTCGACTTATATGTTATACATTGTTTTTGTTTTCAAATTTAGAATCATTATTTTGTTATATGTTATTTAAAATACTCCATTGAGATATGACACGATGTATTTTTACGTTTGTGTTTTTTTTTTTTTTTCAATATTAATAATATTTTTTTACACAAACTCACTATATTTATTTACAAATTGGCTTCAACTTTTTACTTTTGGATAATGGTTTAAAATTATGTCCCGATCAAATACATAAAAATCATTTCAAAGTTTAGCCAATTTATTAAATTACTTCAACCAAAGATGATAATTTTGAACAGTCAGTCATGTAGATTAGTCTTCTAGCATATTATATATTTTAGTGGTTGTCGACAGTCAATTGAAGGAATAAAACATGAAAATTAACGCATGATCGCAGCCGCAATTGAAAGTAAACAACTAATAATTTCGATAGTAATATGTATGCGAGAGTTTCATTTGTCGTAAAGAAAAATATATGTATATATTACGCAATACCTGTAAATATTGTATAAAACTTTGTCCACTTCTAGTTTATCCGAAAACCTATATAATTTTTTTTACAAAAAGTAAGCAATCGCCTAACCCGCCCCATATGTGATATTATTTATTGTCAACGCACGCAACAATTACAACTAGATAAAAATTCTCATACGACACAGCGAAAACTATCCACTAAAATCTTTAAAAAAAATATTTTCCACTATTTATATAAACAATAACAATATGGTGAGATTTTTTGTAATTCTATACAAATTTATTTTTTTAAAGTAAAAAATTGACATATTTGCCTGCCTGCCATTACAAGTAATATGAAAATTCTGAGGGGCAAGTTTAAAATTGCAAGGTTTATATAAAAGTACCTAAAAATATCTTTAATAAACATATGTATACACCATTTGTCGGTGTCTCATAATGACCGTAACACTTTTAAATAAAATTACCGCAATTTATTTGACATTCACTGTGATGTAAAATATCACTAATTTTTTATAAATTATCAAAAAAAAAATACCAAGAAGTATTCCAACCAGTACATTGCTATTTTAGCTTCAGGATCTTGAAATGTGTATGTTAACTGTGTTTTACAAATAATGAAAAGTAAGATTGTTGGTTCCTTTTTTAGTGATAACCATTTATATATTTAGAATTGTTGATGAACAATTACCGGTGTGAAATTTGTAATGTTTAGTACGTATACATTAGGTATATATACGTTATGTAATTATGTTGACATGATGTTCATCAAGATGTATTTAATTTCGTTTGATATATTTCTTAAATTAAAATTATTACATTAAATATGAATATTTTATTTATCGTCAAACTCAAAATCATACAGTTTTATCAGAATATTTTCACATTTAGCTTTATTTAGTTCACATTAGTTCGTAAAAAGTTATTAAGCCAATATGACTTTAAAATCTTGACACCCCATAGTTTTCCAAGAAGTGAGCAAAATGGCTTATTTTGTTGTTATAGGCTGGGAAACTTGAGAGCTACATTGTTATTTAAAGTTCAATAAAGTACGATATGAATATAAACTAAAGTGATTAATTGGTTAAATAATTTACAGTATTGTGTAAATTATTACAAACTGGCCCACAATATAAAAATATTCTACTGTAATAATTATTGTGCTTATGGAGACAGTGGCTGTATAAAACTTGTTGAGCTAATAATAGCAGCATAATCTTGTATATTTAGGATTACTCGTGCAAAATATTCATTAGTTTGTTGCTTTATTTTTCGCGTTATAAATTTGTAATATTTTATATTTATACAGTGTCTCAATTTGCTGATATATTTGTCGATTTGTAATTTTAAAATAATATCTTTTTTTTCAGAGAATTGATTTTTCTTTTATGACAATTAGCTGTAACTATTTTGCCTGTGTCAACTAAAATAACAAATATCTTGAAATGTTAATTCAGCTTGATAAAATGGTGTCCTTTCTACCAAAACTTGCATGAACCATTGCCGTCAAATTAAAAAGACACAATACACGCATTAATCAAACAATATTGAGTAATACACCACGAGAATTAAACAATACAACTAGTAACATTAGCTTAAAAAATGAAATAAATTCTTAACGTTTTCGCTAAGTTACATCAGTGATGTTCCATAGGAGGGTTACAACTTCCTATACGCTTCAGTCCAAATAAGAAACTAAAAAAAAACTCATAGTGTTAAGAATTAAAGTTTTCTTTGTGTGTTAACCGTAATAACGTTACGTTAAAATCTGTAATTAAAATTTATATTTCACTATATTAACAGATGTTTGCAGACATTCTCAGTAACAATGCATATAGACTTTTCCCGCCAATTTTCATCAATACCTAGTGTTTTTATTTCATTTTCATTTCTATTTTTTGAAGGTGTATTATAAAATATAGTTAGATTAAGGTGTATAAATAGTGAAATGGAATTAATGCATGTATGGTTTCTTCACTTTTTAGGTTCATTGCTAAAGTATATTAAAGGTTCAAAAATGGCTACAATTTTATGAGATTAGTGACAAGCGAAGTATTAAATTTCTTTGATTTGACTTGACACTTGTAACGTTTGATTTGACATTTGTAATAATAGAGTTATCTTATTGCCATCAAGGAAGAAATACATGTAAATATGTGTGTATACACACACAGACACACACACACACATATATATATATATATATATATATATATATATATATATATATATATATACTGTGCTGAAAGAATTTTAAAAAATAGAATGAAAAGTAAGACACATCGGAATTCCATTTATTTAAAATATTCTTAAATTGAAATTCTGCATAAAATATTGTTAAATGTATATCTCATCATAAACTAATAATTTAGAATTATAATTAAAAATGCAATTTTAAATACTATATTTTAAAAAAAATAGATACTTATAACGTATTCTATGCATTAGGTATTATGTGTATATTTTGTTCAAAACATACTCTGTCTGCTTTACTTGACATTAAGGTGCCAGTTTTTCCAGAATGATTGTGTTAGGTTTTGTTTTTTTAATACCTCGAGAACCCAAATAAATTCTTGTTTTAATATTGATAAACGTAGCATACGAGATGCTATGTCACTTGTTACAAATTACTAGTAACATTGTTTGTTTCATATTACTAGTACCATTTTGGAGTAACTCATATGCAACAATCATCAGTATTTGTAAAAAAAAACTTAAAACCTTTTCGTATTAAATTTTATAATTTAGTAATTTAGAAAATTTATACCTTTTTGTTTAATAATTCATAAATTATGAGTTACCATATATTTTTTTTATAAAACAAGAATTGTATTTACATTTTCTAAAAAACTAATTTGTTATTTTAATTTATATCTTATTGTTTTGTATCCTTTTGTTTCGAGGATCTAATGTAGTGATTACCAGTAAGTTGCGTCTACAAGTGTTCTGAGTTTTAGCTGTTTTAATTTCAAAATTTCATTGATAATGCAATCTGTCATTGTTTGTAATAAAATATTGAATAAATATTTTTCATTTTATTATTTTTATTATCATTTTCCATTCTTTAGAATTTGTTATATAAGTTACCGTCATTATAAGCATGCCCATTTTTTATCTAGGAAGAACTGCTAAGCTAAATGTGTATTAAATGCTGTAAATCATCTGTTTTTGTGTTTGGTTGGTTTTATTTTGAAGATAATGATATCCTTACGTATAATAACACTAATATTGAAGTTCACCAGAACTTCACATTTGCTACGCTGAGATGTGCACCTTGTGACGTTCATTTGAGATATAAAATTGATACTGCTTTAATTTTTTACCATTTTACGTTAAAACGTTTGGGATAGGAACCTTAATATGGTCAACATAATTTCTATCTGTACAGCTTGTTTGCTACAAGTTTGTATAAACTATAAAAAACAATTAATGATAAACACTTAACATAATATTTATTGCTTTTTAATGTTATAAATTTTCATTATATGTTTGTTTTCTCAAATCTTTACGCTGAGAACCTTTCTTAGAAACTGAACTGTTTTTGATATGTTGTTTGACTCATAAATAATCACCTCCACTAGCTTTTATTCAAATTTATTGTATTAAGTCGTAAGTCGGATAATTCACAACATTTTTTTTTAATTCTTATATAATCTCTTTAACTGGCATATAAAAAGTAATTTGAGCAGTCACATACGCATGAATACATAAGTTTTAAACAAAGTCCTAATAATTTTTATCTAAGGCTATTCTTGACCTTTCTTAAAAGTTCAGCAATTTGATCAAGGTATGTTTTCCGTGGTCTTCTCCTACCAACCCTTCCATCCAAATACGCAACATAACTATCTTTTGTCAGTCGTCTTTCGTCCATCCTTTGTATGCGCCCAAACCGTCACTTTCTCAACTTTTACTCCATCTCTCTCTTATATCTTCATTTCTTATTCTATCATTCAAAGTTACACCAAACATAGTTCTTAATGCTTTCATTTCCACCGCATTCAGTCTGCTTTCATGACTCTTGCCAATCCCAACTTTCACTGCCGTACATTAGAGTCGGAATAAGCATCCCTTCATGACCCGCTAGTCGGGCCGTTTTAGACACATTCTGATTTTTCAATTAGGGCTCAATTAACCTGATTACCACTTTTCACTCGCCTTTCAATGTCGCCTTCATATTTTCTACCTCTTGTAAACAATGACCCCAAATATACAAACTCATTCACTTGCTCAACTTTTTCTCCTGCAATCAGCACCTCACACTGCGTCGTGGTGTCCTCCCTATGAAAAATCATCACTTTCATTTTACTAACATTTATCTTAATTCCTGTCCAGTTATAAAAAATTATAATAATTCGTTTAATATCACTATTCAATGCCTTTAAAAAACTACTCATAATATAACCTAAATATTCTTTTTGACACTTTGTGGCATAAAATATATATTTCTCCAAGATGACTCCGCCTCACGCCTAATCCTTGGTACCTTGAACCCTGACGAATTTTACCTTAGGCCTATCACTAATTTTAGATCAATGTCAATATCGAAGGTAACGGAATTCATGACGTAACTTTGTCTTGTTCGAGTGTATTATATTAAATATATGTTTAATATGATACAGAACAAAGCCTTTAGAATTACCATATTCAATGTAATTTTTTTAATATGCGCTGGTTTCATTAGGAGTCATTATAATAAAATACAACATTAAAATCAAATTTATTATATTTTTTTACAAAATTGACCGAACAGTGCGAGATTTCTAGAATGTTTACACTTGCATTAAGTAGACATAAAGTTATCATTATTCCTATTACAAGTAAGTCTTTAATTATTCACCTGTGTTGATAATAAAGCAATACAAATTATGGTGTGAAACACACCTATACCAGTTAATATGTTGACGAAACTGTTTATCTTGCGGACATAACATTTAATCTTACTAAGTAAATTATTTATGATTAATAATAATAACGAAAGCTTAATTATAAAACTAAACATAAACATTACTAGTAATCAGCATTAGTTTAAATTTCTGATCGTACATGTACTTATATATCTCTAATACAATGTATAATACACAACATATTAGGAAAATTGCACACAGCAGTGGTTAAAAGACGCATAGCGCGCAGAAGAGTTCATAAGTACAGCAAATGCATACATTTATTTACCCACCTTACGTATACTGAACAGCAAGTTTTTTATAATTTTTGTGTAGAGTTTACTAGAACACCGAGTTTTTCCCTGGATATAAACATGTACATTCAGCTAAATAATACATTTGATGTCTTATTGTAAACTATATTTTTTTTGGGCTTATAAATTTCAGAATTAGTGAGTGATAAAAATAATAAAATACAAAGTAGTCTATGTTTTGTACTTTAGGATAAAAACGCAAAACTTTATTTTGGTTACCTTTATATTTATATTATACATCCTTATATCTTAACTTGAATTCGTAAATCATAATATATAATTTTATTTCGGATATTTAGGGGCTATGTGAAATGTTTATTTCCTTAATTTCACCCTGTCAGTATCCTTTGTCCTATCTATCTCATCTCAACTTTCACTGCTTTTTGTTGTTATAAACTTTCAAACCATTCACATCCTTACTCATCGCTTTTTTAATCACAAAAAAGTAATGACGCACTCATTTTATCCACTCTCATACGTTTCAATATAATATGCATCACATGCGACAATCGTCACACATCAACAACCATTATTATAGGACGACAGGGTCTTAAAAGCCATAAGCAAATTCAATTAAGACAACACAGTACAAATAATTAGGAGTAAATCAGATGTCACAATAAAATTTCATTTCATTTAAAATTGAATTTATACACTATTTTTCTGCACTATACAAAATTTATTAGTGAAAATAAAATTATAAACCATTGATTGAGTTCATATGTATATTAAAATGAGACAAGACAATACATTTAAATAGCGATAAGTCAGATGTCACAATAATAGTTTATTTTATAATTGAATATGTATAATATTTTAATACATTATACAAAATGCATAATTTAAAAAGCTTATAAAACAATTCATACTAGATTTAGATAAAAAAAAATAATCAGGAATAAATCAAATGTCACAATAACAATTTATTTTATGTACATTAGTGTTCTGTAATAATAAGTATAATCGAAAATAAATTTATGGAACTCATATGTAAATTTCATTTAGACAGCACAATACATTCAATATAGCTTAAATTAGATGTCACAATGACAGTTAATTTAATTTTATTTTTTAAATACTACACTGCGATGTACAAAACGTATAATTTTAATTAAGTTTTGAAACAATGAATGATCTCATATCTGCAAATAAACACAATACACTTAATTAGAGATAAATTAGATGTAACGATAACAGATTATTTTAAATTAAACATGTCCAATTTTGTCAAATATTTAATGAATTCATATGTATACTGCATTTAGATAACCCAATACAAATAATTAGATGACATAATAAGAGTTTATTTAAAGTTTATAAAGAGTTTACGAAACAACTAATTAACTCATATGTATGAGTTTAGTCAACAAAATAAGTTTATTTAGGGATAAATCAGATGTCACAATAACATTTAATTTTATTTTTTTAAATATTACACTGCGTTGTACAAAACGGATAATTTTAATTAACTTTTAAAACAATAAATGATCTCATATCTGCATATAAACAAATAGCGATAAATCAGATGTCACGATAACAGATTATTTTAAATTAAACATGTCCAATTTTCTATGAATTCACGTGCATACTGCATTTAGATAACCTATTACAATTAATTATTTAAAACTTGATTAATTAAAATGTTTACGTAAACAATTAAGTAACTCATATGTATGAGTTTAGTCAACAAAATAAATTTATTTAGGGATTAATCAGATGTCACAATACCTGTTTATTTTAAAATTGAATATGTACAATAGTATTCTGACTTATACAAAATATATAATTAAATATAAATTTATGAAATACTGAATGAACTCATATGTACATTGCATTTAACCAACACAGTAAATTTAATTAGGCATAAATCAGATGTCACAATAACAGAATTTGTACAATACTATACTGAGTAGTACCAAACGGAATATTAAAAATGTTTAAGTAATTAATATTACAATTGATAAAAGTTTATGAAATAATTAATAAACTCATACTCCTATATGTATGCATTTAAACACAATACATTTAAATAGGGATAAATCAGATGTCATAATAACAGTATATTTTAAAATTGAATATGTACAATATTGTACTGTGTTACACAATACATATATTTTAAAATAGTTTATGGAACAATGAATGAATTTTTATGTATACCTCGTTTAAACAATCCAATATATTTGAAAAGGAATACATTACATATCACACACAGTTTTAAAATTGAATATATACAGTAGTATTCTTTATACAAAACACATAATTGATTTCATATTGAATTTTCATTGATTCATTTTCATATTATAATATATAATTGCATATTTAAACAATTAATGAACTCATATGCATTTATCTGCAAAAAAGTCAGATGTCACAATAACTGTTTAATTCAAAATTGAATATGTACAATAGTGGTCTGCATTATATAAAACGTATAATTGAAAATAAATGTATTAATCACTGAACTCATTGAATTTAGAGAACACAATACAGACACAATAAGTTTATTATAAAACTGAATATATACAACTGTGTGTATATAATAATAAAGTTCGTTATGTAATATGTATAATTGAAGACAAGGTTGAAAATAATTAATGAATTCATAAGTATTTAGACAACACAGTCAACATTATTATGTATAGAACGGATAATTTCCACAATAGTGGTTTATTTTATATATTGAATATGTATAATAATATACTGTTGTATAAGATTGTATACAGTTGTATCCATAAAAACGTATAACTAAAATAAATACCTTAATAAGGAAAACTAAAAATAGTCTAATTATTCTATGTGTTAAAAATGCGCACTGTCTTCTTTAGGTCATTTAAAATATTCTTCTTGTCCTCTTTAAGTTATATTTGAAAAGTAATTTATAATTAATTTTATGTTTGGGGAGTTAGGTACGACGAAAAATAAAAATAAAATTGGCATTCAGAACAAGGCGACAGCGACAATTAACGGAGACAGAGACAAGACATCCATTTAAATCAACGAACGACGCAAGGAAAATTGCTGCACATTAGAAAAAAAATTAAGAAGTAATGGAGAAATTTTTAGTTGCTATTGATCATCAAAAAAAAATGTTTTGAATTTATTTTATGAAACACACAGGACGATGTATCATTGTAAAATAATGATATAAATTATTGTAACTGATCTATTTTTTAACCCTGATATTAAACTGCCAATAACGTAACATAAGTATATTATGTAGGTATTAAAAACTATTTATTTTTATATTTTATACTTAACTATTTATATAATATACAAAAAATGACAATATAATTGTGTATAAAAATAATACCCACTATTATCATTCCGTTCTTTCCCTATATGTATCCATACATTATTAATTATTCCATACATTATACAAGGTTATTTTCGTATGCATCTAATTACTAATATTATAGTATATAAAGCTGCATTAACACTAACTAATTTGTTATTTGGGAAATCGTAAGAAATGGAGGGTAAGTTTGTTCTAGGAAAATGTTTGAATAAGGTGCGAGGCAGAAGAATTATATTCAAAACCTTGAAGATCTGAAGCTGGTAAAAAGTTGCTCGACGACCCGCTCGAACCGAATACCTTCCGGGGTCGCGCTCGAAAAAAATATGGTGACAAGTGCGAACACATGGGTGTGGGGGAGAAAAAATCTAAAATGGCGGAAAACAAGATGGCCGCCATACAAAGCTAAAATTGTCATTTGTGGGCCGATCGTCGAAATTTGGCAGAATCCCCAAAACGCTCCCGTAGACTTTAGGGGCCCGTAGACAGGCGGGTCCCGAAGAGCTAGTTTTATAACATAGCGTATTGAAATTAAAGGTGGGGATAGAAATTGTTCAAATCTATCAACTTCCCCAGAAAAATCCATATTCACGCTCGGAGACACACAAGACTACTGGTTCGCGAGCAGCAGTGTTTCTGTCGCGTGCGCGACTTGCACAGGGATGTTAGACGGCCACTCAGAAATCCTTGCTAGCTGAAAGCTGGTATTGCGGATCTCTCAATAATCGCATCCCAATGAAAAAAAATATTTCAGTTTCGTATGTCGTAAACAGAGGTCAGTAATTATCGAACGCACGGAAGAGATTATTACTTTCAAAAATTAATTTTGATATGATATAGCATTTAGTATATATAATATATTGAAAAAAAAATTAAATAAAAAATTCACAACGAAGATTTTTACTAAAAACGTTTAAGCAAAAAATAAAAAAGAAGTCCAAAGTTTACGGATTTTGATGAGGAAAGAAAATAGTTTCAAACTCAAAACTATTTATTGAGATTCAAGCAGTCTGACTTTGCTATAATAAAGTTTTACATTATAAAGGAAATCTGATCGGAATGTTTTTTTTAGATACACCTCCAAAATTTGTAGTCTGTTCTATATTGTCGTCGTATTTTGACAATAAAAACTAGTACGTTTATCAAGAAGTTGGTATGTCTGACATCCCTGTACACGCATTGGAAGGATCTGCAACACGACACGAGCTCACGCACATAACAATAGTAACAAGTAGTATCACCGTTGCCAAACGACACTCGTCTCCGTTACCTGTCTCTCTGTCGCTGTTTTCGGAAAACTATCTTAATAATTCATCGCGCTTTCATTTACCTACTTTAAAGTGACAAATATGCCGAAAATACAAAAATATGTTAAAAAACTAATAAAACCTAATTTTGCTAAAAAATCTGTTCCATTTAACATACCAGCATAAATAACTTATGGGGAAGCAACAAAGTGCTGTAGTTAAACATTAAATATCTATTAATATTAAAGTAGTATGTTTGCCCAGCTACCCAACCCACATTGTGAAGTTAGTATTAAATTACTGTACAATTTACGTGTTAGCGACCTGCGAACTACGACTATCTAACCACTTTGAAGTGTTGTTTTTGTTCATCAACCAACTACTTTCACTAAGTGATAATATGTTATATTCTGACCACATGTTTATCGTTAAACCGATCACAAATTAAAATGCCGTGAAAAGGAAGCGGGGGCAGAAATCAACAGAGAAAACTAGTATCTATCTCCTCACTATCCGACAACTTACATACATGTAGCCTACTAGTTAAATGTTATATTAATCAGATTTATGCAACAGTTTACCTTACAACCGTATTACCGAAGCGAATAAGAGTTACACGTAGACTAATAACATCTAGATATAGTACATAGTCACTATACAATCACTTCCGTACGCACTAACCGCACATGAAATTCACTCGTTCAAGACAGACGGACTCGCATTAACGTCCAAACGCGTTCAATCTGTTTGGTCGGGCCCTTCACCAACTCCCTCCAGTGGATCGGTGATTTCTTCCGCGCCATCCGATACGTCAGACAATTCGTCGCGCCGATCCACAGTCTCGGGAGTATCAGTCGCTTCGTTGGTAGCGTCATCGGGTATATCTATGGAATTTTCCGAGGTTTTAGATCGGCCCTGCATGCGACTTTGCATGTACTGACGATGGGCGTATTTGTTGAAGCGACGCTTCGCCATAAATAACGTTGCGATAGTCCTGGGCGCCAGACGGACGGCGGCAGCGCGAGAAGTGATCCCTCCCCTCCGACAATCACCACACGTGTAATCCAACACGTTAAGGTTGGTCACCGTTTGCTTAACGCAATCTGCATGAAAACAATACGCTTGTGTTAATTCTCACAGTGGGTAGTAGTTACATTGGAAATCATATTAAACTGGCTTGCGATCGCGATGGTGTCCTGTTTGTAAGGGATACATCAGTTATTTATTAAAATATATATTATCCGCAATCAAAAGCGAGTTCAACCTGATAATACTCCATTTGACATCAA
Organism: Baronia brevicornis; assembly: GCA_031353405.1. NCBI lineage: Eukaryota > Metazoa > Arthropoda > Insecta > Lepidoptera > Papilionidae > Baronia > Baronia brevicornis. The sequence continues at coordinate 30,626 of JASFAT010001082.1, forward strand.
ATGCATACCATAGCACACACAAATCGGCAAGTCTGTTCGACTATATGAGATTTAATCCTTCGATAGCAGACTATTTGTGTTATTTAAATCCAGCTATAGTTTTAAACGAGGCAGAATATTATATAATTTGTATATACAATATAAAACATGCGTTTCACCATACGTTTTGTCTAATCACATCTAAGTAACACAAAAATAAAGCACCCTAACATTCCTTTTTCAGTTTTGAAATATGTTCTCATTTTTGTGTAAGCATGTTTGTTTGTACCTATTTGCTTATACCTTAATGATGTTTATAAATGAATAATGATGAAAAAATGATTAAGCTCTTCATATGTTAGATACCTATTAAGATAAACATTAATATTAAAAATGTTAGTGTTATTAGGCAGGGTTATTAGGCATACGAGATGATACATTACAACGAAAGCAAAAGCGAGAAATATGAGGATTACTGTTTTGCGTTAAAGCATTTCACACGTGTGAAGATTATAGATCCTCATATTTGAAGAAAACAAGCTTTTAAACAATGAGAAACTTAATCGTAAATCGATACTACATAAAACATTTATGTTATTGCTCAGCTATGTAAACGTTTATAAATAAACGCCAGACAATTTCATAAATGTTTTATATAAAAAAATGTACGAAATGTATTTATACAACCAGTAGAAAAGATGCAGTGGGGATAAGGAGGGAAAAGACAAGCGTTTGCGTTCTACTGGCTCCATGGCGGATGACGTACCTTGATGCAGTTGCCTATCGCAGAGCTTACATATGACGAGCTGCATAGTCCCCTTAGGCCCGATGAAGGAGCGCTCGCACAGCGGGCAGTAGCGACCGATGCGATACGCCCTACGTACGCACACACACATACGGACCGTACGCGCACAAGCACCGGAACACAGAAACACGCCATTAGTATCAACACGAAACTTTACTGCCGGTCGGAGCTGTCTCTCAGTCGAAAAAAAAATTTAATATTTCTCTTCCGGGCTCGTCTATTTGGTACTGTATTTTTTCTAGTTTTCTTAAAAGAATATTAATATATGTACTGAAATATATTTACATTCTCACATGTACATTAACGTTACTTCTAAAGATGTAAGATGTACATACTTTTCTTTTATCTTGTAGTTCATGTAAAATAAAATCCTATGTATTAACATATTTAGACAATTTTAAAAGTCGAAAATATGTTAAGTCTTCATATTATAGAGCCGGAAGGCAAGTATTAAAATTTATCAAGTTAGTGAATGCACTGATTAATGTAATCCTGCGCCAGTGTTAGTCAACGTTTTTACACAAATGAATCAGAGAAGTTAGTAGAACAATATTAAAAGATGACATATGGACACCCATTAATGATAAAATAGCAACTGAGGCAATATTATGCTACAATTTTAATAAAAAAATAAGACAATGTGATAAAACAACTTGTTATTGCTTCAATTACTATTACGAAAAACAATGAAACTGATTAACCAATAATATTTACAAATAGAATGAATAATAAAAATGGCAGATTTATTAAATGTATAATTTGATAACATTGCCAATTTTATTATCCCTCCAGGAAGACCAGCTTCTCGTCATAAAGTGTATTCTGACCGACTTCAGAAAGGAGATTATAATTGATTATTATGATTGTTATATTTATTTAATACGTATATATTTTTAGTGGCATTACTCTATAATGATTTATATACATATTCATTTTTATAAATATTAAATATAAATCCCTCAAAGAATCAAAAAGTAATTACATGTATGAATATTTAGCATAAACCGACTTTGATGACTAGGCATCTAGCCTAGTCGTCAAAGTCATTTTTTGCTATTTTAAAAAATAATTACTATATTTTCAATAAGATGGAATGAAACATTTTAGAGAACAAACCAGTCTTCCAATACAACAAACATTATAAAAATAACTTACAATTGAAAGGATGTATAGCATGCAAATTTAAACTGTAGCCTAATTCTACTAATTAATTGAAAAAAAATGACAGATGTTATAATACATATTAAATTTTAATCATTCCTTTTAGTAGAATTAGACAAGCAAAGTTTTGTGCACATTAAGAATGCTGCTCTGGGTCAAGAAAACGAAACGCAGGGTTCAAATGCTACGAGATACAAGAGAAAAAGCGATATCAACAGAATGAAGGCGAACGTCGGAACGGAATAGCTTGATTCTGTTAGTACACATAAAATACAAATAAAATGTTATAAAATCATAATCGTAGGACCAACCTTAAGTAACCGGTAAAAACCGGTAAAATACTCGTAATTCCAGTCAATTCTTAGGCTGTTCAATGACTTTTGATTGGTAATGACTCACACATAAATTATAAAATACATAAACATTTAAACTCACTTTCATCTTTAAAATAATAAAAAAAAAATCATATATTTGTTAAAGCTCTAAAATGTGGAAGATTTGTAAATGTACGAAATGAAAGGTGGAGCCAGTCAATCTCAACAAGTAAAGGGTTTTTCAACAAGAACTTTGTTTTTAAATCAAAATAAAACAATAAATTTAGATGACAATGATTTTTATTGTATTAAAAAAAAGAAGGTTTGGCAATTATGAATGAAAAATGATATCTGATAAATGTCAACTACAATCACGTTTACAGATACCAATTCCTTTATTTTTTCTTCTGTCTCTAACATAACCCCATAAAAAATAATCCAGCGGTATTAAATCACATGATCGAGTTGGCTACTTAACAGCTGAATTTCGTGAAATTATGCAATGGAGAAATTTGGTTTGCAATAAATTAATTATTTTGGTGGTTGTGTGACTTGTGGCACCTTATCCAGAATTTTATTCAGAATTCAGGCATTCTTATCCAGAATTCGATATGTGATTATTGTGGATAACCTCAATTGTTGAGTACGTCGAGGAATTGACAAATTCGCATCTTCTTCAACACTACAGTGTTGCGATACTCACGGCTGCGATATTTTCACTTGAACAACCCGGTCGAACACGCGTTGGTGTTGGCACATTGTGTACCGAGCCTGTCAACTCAAATTTACTGACAAAATTCATAATGGCGGTCTCAGAAGGATAATCGTTCTCGTTGAACGAAAGTATCCCGAATTTTACGAAATGTAAGTCTTAATTTTCATAGTGAATTTTTATTATTTTAATGTGAGCTTCTACTATAGATATGTCAAAAACAAATTGTCAAAATTGTCATGTAGTTCCGGTTCGACCTTATTGAAAAACAAAGTTCTTGTTGAAAAACTCGTTTGTATACTTTAAACATGTGATTGTTGTGTAAAAAGTGTATTCTTGTCTTTATTTGTATCTTTTAGAGTTTTATCCAGATATGCATGCTGCCCATCTTTTTATAACTTGATCTTTTGAACTTTTATGATTTAAATAAACTATTTTGAATTGTTTTGCTATACATAATCTTTTGATATAGATTTCCGGACTGAAATGTTGCTTTGAGAATACTTAATATATCTGATAGTGCGACATCCAGACCTTTATTACCAAAGCTTCGACATAATTTTATTTAACATAAACACGCAAGGAAGAAGTATGAACGCAACTCTCATACTATCAACTGAAGAATAATATATGCATAATTCAACTGTTTGTAAAGAAATTTTTAACGTGAACATTACTACTTACTTGCTGTGAACAGCGACATATTTTTAATGAACACCTTATATTAAGTAATATAAGCATGAATATGTTTTCTGCTTTGTTTTAAATAAGTTACAATCATATTCAAAACAAGAATGTCAATCAATTCTCCTCGTATGTTAAATTTTCTTTTTTTATTACAAGTGATATGTGTATTTATAACCTATAACTCACTTCTAAAATTTCACATTAAAATATTATAAATAAGTGGATATGTTAATTTAATTTTATACTTCAGGGAATTACGTAATAAATTAATTTTAATTGTAGTAGTTTTTAGCATACGATTTAAAGCTCTTAAGATAAATCATTTAAAAGTAAAATAGCTCGTGGTTTTTGTCTCAAATATAATGTCGGAATGTCTTAAATATAATAAAAAGTGAAGAATTTTATAATTGCTAATGGTTGGAAACAATCTAGCTCTTATTATATCACATACTATATAATTGTATAATTGTAATTGTGTGTAATAAATAATGGTATAATTATCAGCTGTATTACAGCTGATGATGATTCTGGATTTATGGCAGAATATTCTCTGACTTTTTTATATTCCTTATTAAATATAGGCAAATATAAGACAATTACGGTATATTTAATAGTGGTAGAGCCATGGTAGCACAAATAGGCGTGCTCGACCGGAGAAGTCCACATCCTCACAGAAAAACGACGTCAAATAGTGGCATTTACTGTATTACCGCAGTTCATACGATGAGATCAGTGGTCCTCTTACCTCTCCCATTACTTCTTTCAACTCTTCCCATTATTCCTATCCTTACCCTAAGGTGGAGACGTATCTGCATCGTCCTTAGTATTGCAGATGTACATGGGTGGCGGTGGATGCCTACGATCAGGTGATCTGTTGGCTCATTGCCTTTCTTTCACAAAAATAATTATAAAGTGATTGTTATTTAGTAAAGCAACGTTGCAAGATGACATTTTAACCATTTTTCTTTAACAAGAATTGCTCAGTATTAAAATATTTGGATTTTTTTTGCAACATGAATGGGTTGGCATGAGGTGGACAGTGATATATTCTTACAGCAAGCGGACTTTCCAAATAGAAACTCTCCTATTGCGCTTTGTTCGCTGAGCGATGACATCCGAACCAATTATTGTCCCCTGTCCTCGCTACCTCCCTTCCGCCATCCCAGTATCCAATATATGATCTGAAGAATAGACAATGCATTTGCAAAGGCTTTGAAGATGTCCTTGGAAGGCAGTATTTAGAAACCCTTACGCTAATTTTTCTGCCTCTTTCATTAAAAAAATGTTAATTGCACTGACAGTATTGGAGGTTATAAACATATTTTGTTGAAAATTAGCCATGTCTTGATTTACAATTTTATGTAATTAATATATGATTATTTATGTGATATTAACATAAGTCTATTTCTCTACTGTCAGAAAATATACGCCAAGATATATTTGTCTGATATATTTCTTTTTCCCCTATTTGATTTTTATAAATAAAACAAACCGAAATATAGATATGTTTTTTTTGTGAATTTTATTAAAACGAGTAAAAATCACGCTATTTATAATATAATGGGCCACATAATATTTATATTAAAAAAGTAACATTTTTTTTTTGGAATTTGAAGAGGTCTGACAAATTTGGTTAGATCTATGAAAACGTGTAATCCTTCTAACTTCACAATTGTTTCTTGTTTTTCTCTACTTTTCTAGTGTGAATCAGTCCAATATCATTTATGTAAAAGGTTTGAGGTAAAAAAATTAGCGGGGTATCATTTTTTCTAACTATACGATGGATGAACAGAGGGCGCGAGAGTTATAACAAGGCATCGCTGGCAGTGGAGCGACATCGCTTCTAGGAGATGTACGAAAGCGTCACAAAATTAAATAAATTTTTTCATTATTATTCTTTTTCATTTACCATACCTAAACATAGTTAATTAGATGTGATTTATTTGTTTTTCATGATTTATTGCTAGTTTGAACGCTATTTTTTATTACCTGTAAAAAACTCTTACACGTAGTTGTGGTTAAAAGGTTCAATAGGGATCTTTATACTGATATAGTAGGTTCGGTATATACACATTCTAAATAATCTAATTTTACCTTTGAGCCCCCTTCTACCCTACTCTTATTCAAAAAATTCCGGACTATAATCCGACATCGTACTGCAAAACATTTGTCGGCTTACCGTTGGTCCATTGTAAAACACACTAGATGCGGACATGATGACCACGATCCTCAGACATGAGGGAGCGAGTACTCTCTGCTCTCTGCATTACTCCAATTTTTTTTAACAAGAACTTTTTTTAAACAAGGTTTTTAAACTAGAACGTTTTTTACACAAGAATTTTTTTAACAAGAACTGTTTTAAACGAGAACTTGTTTTACACAAGAATTTTTTTTAAACAAGAGTTGGGTGTGAGCTTAAATCGTATGCTAAAATCGAAGAGTTGAGTTAGCGACTGACCTGGCGCAGGGTGTGCAGAGTGAGTGTGAGTACAGCTTATGCCCCCCGGGCCCTCGTCGAGTCTGATGGTGCCACTCGGCAGACTCAGTGGACGTAGAAGCAACCGGTCCAACACCAGACGGGCCACCGGGATCGCGCGATCCACACGATTTGCATATCGCACACTCGACGCAGTGCCAGCGACCTAATGTTATAAGTACATTAATACTATATTTATTATATATAAAGCTGCATTACCACTGACTGACTCACTGACATGTTATTTGCTCGAGGCAAAGCCCCAAAAGCTAGTCAATATATATTACATTACAGCATTTCTTTGCCTGGTATATGGTAGCATATACCTCCTCCACTAAGGTGTCTTAAAAGTGGCTTTACGTTTAAAAAAAAGTAAAAGGCTATGTTACTTAATAATCAAATATGTTATAACAGTCGGATTTCAGCAGTAAACATACATAATTATTTCAGCGCACATAGTCTGTAAAGTATATTATAAAGTAATTTATGCTTAAGTTGTAACATAGTTAATAATGCTGATTTAATAATGTAAATTTATTATCAATAAAGTATTCTTAAAAATAAAAAATTATACGAGTTCACATTATAAAGTATTATATATTTACCATTGGGCACAGTATTCAATCCAACGCAATAGATGTGGAAGCCGCGGTCGCACAGGTCGCAGAAAAGCATCTTATCGTCATCGGCTGGTAAACGGCAGGCACAGCAGGTCTTGCAATCGGCACACTGCCACGGATATTCGCGGCACTTGCGAATGGTATCCGCATTTAACTCCACGCATCCCGGATGCACTAATAATCAAAATAACATTTATAACACGCATGTAACATTAACTCCCTACGAATAATTGATGTAGTTAATTTTTGAAATTGGTGCCTGGTCTTCGGAAACCAAGGCTTTTGTTAAAGAGATAGCCCATAGCCTGCGTAGTAAAGGATTCGACTCTCGCTCCGGGTCGTTCCTGGACAAAGGATTTCCATCGCCATCACACGGCTTGATCGATTTTTATGAATTTATTTTTGTATATTTTGGTAGGTATGAACTTAAATAGGTCATGAACTATTTTTTTATATCCATAGGTAATAAAGCTTAATTTTTTTTTTATTTCTTGGTTATTTTTTTATTTTTATATAGCAAAGTAAAGTTTGCCGAGTCAACTAGTGAATAAATAAATCAATCACAATAGGAAGTAGAAATATTCATTTTTTATATCACATATTGTGACAAATGCGTAGTTTTAGTACCTTTAATATGGTATCATTGTTGGATCCCTAGCTATACTCTCGTTAAAATAAATAAATTCAATTGTTAAAACTTGTATACACACAAACGATCATGTAGGCTTATACATATATTAAATACTAATTATATGAATAAATACTGCTTAAATCAATAAATACTACTTTCAGTAATTCGAATTTTTTTGTTTGCCTCTTGGTATTACAAACCTCTCAACATTTCGAAGTCTTAGTACTTGGAAGGTCCCTAGATCCCTTCAATTTCGAATTATCGAGAGTCGACTGTATTTATTTTTGTGGCGGTAGAGGACGCGGAAGGCTCAACCGGGGAAGTATCGCACCTTAGCATAATCTGCGTTAAGTAGTAGCATTTTACTCTGTTTCGTACGGTAAGCGTAAGGATGTAGAGCCCCAATTCCTTTATTTCATTCTTGTCCTCTATTACTTTCTTCTTTCCCTCGCATTATTCACATCATTGCCCTATGATAGGCAATGCATGTTGGCGCTCGTTACTTGCTATCGGATGACCCTCTTGTTCCTCTGTCTATCTATTCCATAAAACACGTTTCTTTTTGCAGATGCAGTTTTAAATCTTTATTTTTATCTAATGCATTAACTCTTCAAACTTCCAAAGATAAAATCATATCAATTGACTTTAAATCATGAACAATGATTGTAAAACAACATTTGTAAACAAATATGTCTGTATTATAATAATTGTTACATAAGTTACGTAATATTATGCTGTATACTTCTTTCCCCTCCTTATATTTCGACGCCCTTCCATTTTACATATCCTAACCGCAAAGTAGACAACGCATCCATAATGCCTTAAGTATTTTAGATATCGGGTAGCAACGATTATCATCAGGTGAATTTGAGTCACTTGTTTATCTCATATATCATAAAAAAATATTATAAGTGGAATGAGTATAAAGTATTGGAAACTCACGTTTTGCATTACAATTAGAGCAAACAAGGAACCTCTCGTGAGTATATTTTCGATTGGCTTCGAGCCGCAATTTGCATACGCGGCAAGTCTCCACTTCAGCATCTTGAGTCTCTTCCTTTGTCGACGTATGACCTTCCACTTGACTACTGCGTTTTATCTTCGTAAGTTTCTTACGCTGTGATAAATATTTTGCGAGATTAGAAAATTATATGTCTTAATATAATCATCGATCATTTTACTTAACTTTTTAAAATTTAAAGAATAAAAAAGATTTTTATTTTTGAAAGGTCAAAATGAACATACAAAACATTTCTGCCTAGTAAATCATGGAGTTTCTAGGAAATTCTGTCTATAATTATATATTGCATATAAATCGGGGAATTTTTATGAAATCAAAATATTTCCAAGTGTAAATTAGAACTGCGGTTATTATTCTAATGTTATAATGCAGTCTTAGATTTTAAATGTCATCACAAGTGAATGCTCGTTTAATCGTACTTTACATATAAGAATGAAGATGAAAACGATTGATACATAATTTTTGAAGTCGAATTTAATCAGGATTTTTTTCTTAAAACTTTTTAATCTGAAACTTAATACGTAATACACAATGTATTACGTATTAAGTATTAGTTAGTATTACACATTGCGTAATTTTAATTTTACATGACGCAATAGGTGATATTAAATTATGCTGATTATGATGAAATTATGAGAAATCTCGTTTCCCTATAGGAATGTGTTAAGTTAAAGACAATAAAGTATTGTTGAGTTCAATACAACAAGTTAACACTTTGCCTGCGGGCACGGTTTTTTAACATGTAGCGGGCAAATCCAGCTGTTTCGCGTGGGGGTTAATTCGATAATTTACGAATGTTATTGATGCGAGGGAACTTATCTTTGTAAATAAAAGGCTAAATAAATATTTAAAAAAAAAATTATTCATGACTTTTGTGAAAATAAAAAATTTCTATTTTACTGAAAATTAGTATTTAATTATGGAGTGATAACGCTTAAATTCGTCTTCAATGTCCAAATCATTCTCATCTGATTCTGAATCACTGTTAGGTAAATAATATGTACGTGGGCGTTTTCTCGTAGGAAAAATATCACTATCCTCTGAGAAATAACTGTCACTATTTGAACTCTCATTATCACTAGAAGAAAAATGAAAATCTGATAATTTATCAGCAGTGATTTCACTATCATCGCAATCGAAATCACGCGAATCCATTTTTAAAATGGGTAAAATACAGTAAAATAAAATAAAAGTCAAAATTGGTAGCGCAAGTTTCTCCAGAGTCACAGACTATATAATTTATTGTAGTCTATCACGCAACGGAGATTACAGTCTCCCGCTTTAAACGATTGTTCTTTTTCGGACTGTGATCACAGTCTCCCGCCTGAAATGTGTTAATTATAAAAAGTCCAAAAATGATGTATACTGTACCTTAGGCAGTAAGGGAGTTTCGGTTTCAGAATCGATGCCAGAGGATGTGCGTTCCGGCCAATCTGGCTCAGAGTCCGAGCTCGCCTCCACCGAGAGAGGCACTGGTGGCGCAGACATAACTGTGTTGAGTGGGAACATTCTGTAATATAAATATAAGTAAAATAAATAAAAAAGTCTTCAGTTTCTTAAAAAAAAAACATTTATTTTGGTAAGTAGTAATCTGGACTTTTCCCGCCATCTGTTTAATTGTGGTAGCGTATTATACAATACAATATAGTTCGATTAAGGCGTATAAGTGAAGTGATTTGAAATAAATGCGTGTACCGTGACTTTTTAAGTTGACTAAAATAGTCCATAGAAGGTTTTGGTAGAATAATCACCATTTTATTAAGACGTAACGTGACAAACTGATTAGTTACATTTCAAGAGATTGATATTATAGTATTTTAATTGACGCTGGCATAATAGATATAACTAATTGCCATCAAGGAAAAAAAGTAGCAATCTTATATCTAAAAACATAAAAACTATCTTTGTTGTTACGCAGTTTGTCTTTCGACATAGGCCTCTAAAGCTTCACATTTTGTTCTTTTATTTGCTACCCTGAGTCATTCAGACCTTTTTTGTTTGACTTGGTGGAGAGTTGCAAGTGGACCCCGAACTGGGCGATTGCCCGTATCTCAGAAACCAAACATTAATTTTGGATCTTGACAATGTATGTTCATATTTTAACGTATTTCTACTAATTATAATTAAGAAATACAAAAAAAAAGAGGAATAAAGGCCTTTTTTGTGGTTTTATGTATATGTGCAAGTGTGCGTGTGTATTCGTGTGTTAGAGCCCTGTACACTTTTACGTAAGTATGTTCTCCGTTTCTTTGGGGGAGAGGAAAAGTAGCCACTTTGTTACTTTTTTCTTGCATTCGTAATCGGTAAGATGTACGAGTTTGCCACATTTTATATTTACAATGTTGTATGTGAGTGGGTGTATTTGTGGGCATCTTCTAGCAAGTATGGAGCTGGCTCTGGGGACGGGGATTCTAAAGTTGTGTTTGAAGACGGCGTTACTTTGCGGAACTCCATTACTATGTGGATAGTCAGAATTTTTTTTTTTACTTGGCTATGATCCGCGACAAGCAAATAATATTAGGTGTACAAATAAGTTTCCGCGGTTTGTCAAAAGATGGCCCCACCAGAAGGTTATGGAGAAATTGTCAGATGTAAAACGTAATATCCCAAGTTTAGTCATCTGGCAACACCATAACCTTAAAGTACTAGTGATTCCGTATCAGCATCACGTAATTTTTTTCGTGCAAAAATGTCAAGTTTTATTCCGAATAAGCATCATTTGCGGGAACTTTTGATTTACTTCTTTAATGTGAAAAAATCTGCAGCTGAGGCGCATCGATTGCTTCTAGAAGCATATGGTGAAGCTGCTTTAAGTGAGAGAAGTTGTCAGGAATGGTTTCAAAAGTTTAAGAACGGTGAGTTTGACGTTAAAGACAAAGAACGCAGTGGCAGGCCGAAAGTGTACGAAGACATGGAATTAGAAGTACTATTGGAGGAAGATTCGTCCCAAACGCAAAAAGAACTTGCACTTACTCTACAAGTGACTCAACAAGCAATTTCACATCGTTTAAAATCGTTAGGAATGATTCAAAAACAAGGAAATTGGGTTCCATATGAACTAAAGCCGAGAGACGTTGAACGCCGATTATGCATGAGTGAAATGCTGCTTGCCAGGAATAAAAAAAGAGTTTTTTGCATCGTATAGTCACTGGTGACGAAAAATGGATTCACTACGATAATCCAAAGAAGAGAAAGTCATGGGTTAAGCCCGGCGAACCATCAACATCGACAGCTAAGCCGAATATTCATGGAAAAAAACTCATGCTGTGTATTTGGTGGGATCAGCTTGGTGTCGTGTATTATGAATTGCTGAAACCAAGCGAAACCATTACTGGAGCTCTCTACCGAACACAATTGATGAGATTGAGTCGGGCACTTAAGGAAAAACGCGCCCATTACTACTCCAGACACGACAAAATTATTCTTTTACACGATAATGCTCGTCCACATGTTGCGGCGCCGGTAAAAACATACTTGGAAACACTCAACTGGGAAGTTTTACCCCACCCGCCGTATTCACCAGACTTAGCCCCTTCTGATTATCACCTGTTCCGGTCATTTTGAGTCACACGTCGCTCGTGCAGTTCTCAACAGCTTTATTTAACTTTTAAATGTACGGTTCACGGGGTCTTGTTTTAATAAATGGACCAAACTACTTAACTGTACTTTGTACTTTAAATGTTAAAAGTTTTGTATGTTAGAGACAGAATGCAGACTAATTTCTACTAACAAATTTAATGAAAAATCCCAAAGTGTCATTTTATTTTTTTTTTTATTTTCACGCCTATCCCCCGCAGGGGGTGGCAGAGACCACAGAGCTACACATACACTACCATTCATCGTAGCGAAACGGCTCTCCATTAGTCACTTCTCGCCCTCGTGGGAATCAGGACGCGACGAGTGGCGAACCACGTTTCCGTCATTTTCAACAAATTAAGTATATTAAAAGGATAAAGAAGAAAGGAAAGGAAATGCGGATTGGAGGGGTTACCAGACTTGAAATAAATATTTATAAATCCATACATATATTTATTCCATTGACTCCGCAGGCGGAGGGCCCCGCCGCTGAGCCAATCGGTCGGTTGGTGTAATTTTATGAAAACTGTTTCTATGAAAATATGTTTTAATGAAACCGTTCGACGCTCATAGAAAATTATAATACTAGCTTAGTAATTATACTCGACCCCATACCTAAGAAGAATCTGTTATAAAGATAAATGTTTTACAGAAAGCAAAAAGTTATATGGTAAAAGGATGACTGGATTACCTTGTTTCTTATTTTAATACTCATTTAACAATAATACCCAGTATATAGGGAGAGATGTTTGTAGTTGAGAACAAGGGAATTGCGGTCACCCATATGACACTCCCAATTGGTTCAGTAGCATGACGCCCCGCCTACGGAGTCAATGATCGCAGGTTCGATCCCCGCATCGGAATAAATATTATATATGTATGGCCTACAGATATTAATCCGAGTCTGGTAATCCCACCACTCGGCATTGGACAATCGTGGTGCGTTATTGTCCGTTCCTCCAGAAATGGAGAGACTCAAGCACAGCAGTGCAAATATGAGCTGTGAAAAAAATGACTATTATAAAATTTGTTTCACTTCTTGGCAATTTCTTTCAGAAGAAGCCATGACCAACTAACTGTCACAGACTGATGAGGACGATTCTCAGTTGGACATTATTGAGTTTTTGCCAATCAACAAACTTCATTTCATTTTCTGTTTCATTCATGTTTCATTTTGGCTACCAAAATAACATGTACATACTTACATATGTATTTAGATATACAGAAAACTATTTCTTCTTCTTAAATGTATGAGTACAATCGGTTTCTACGAGTTAATTAGTTTGTTAATATTAATTTTGTTCAAAGAGCTTGGATTAAGTTCTGACCTAACTTACTACTGCGTTAGAAGATTCACGTGTGGTTTGACGTAAAACTTAGAATATAAACCTATTCGTGTACATGATATTTTGAACTTTCCATTCTAGAACTTGTAACGTGATCTCAGTTATGAGTTAAATTGGAGATTAAACTCTTCTTGTAAAAACAGAAATACATAAACTGCCAGAAAAAATCTTCAATTTTTCAAAAATTTACGTAAATTAAAAGATCTGTTTTGCTTCGAAGAACGAAGAGAAAACAATTTTTAATCGAAAATTAAAAGTGACCGAAGTCCGAAATCAAGTTAAATTGTTGAAAACGTGAGATATGAGTACAAACAGTTTTATTATGATATACATATTAATATATAATTAAAGAACATGCAACAAATCTCAGAATTTATTAAAAAGTTTTCATATCAAATTAATTTTTCCCAATCCAATAAGGTGAATTAGTTCGATATGATTACAATGCGAATTCAGTTACTTATATATACATGAGATATGTTCAATATATAGAGAATCGAAAAATAAAAGGTTTTTTAAATAAAGTTTAGTTTTAATAAACTCACATTAGTAGCGTTATCTATCCAAGGTCCTGGCTGCGGTTCTACCATTGGATTATTATCGTGAATCATATTTTCTAAATATAAAGATAATAATAATCTTGGTTATATATATAATGGTAAACAAGAATATAGAACATATTTACAGTCTTTTTCTTTGACTTTTTTTTTTGATGGCATTTGATAGCTATTAGCTTTAACTATTACGCCAGTGTTAATTAAAATATCTCTCTCTCTGAGTCCTAAGTCCCCCTGGTGGGGCATAGGGTAGAAACGCATCTCAACCTGAAGAATCGGTCCGGTTTATCTTTGTGTCTGTTTCACCAATCAGGGTTATTTTCAGGTATGCAGATGATTAGCCCACTGTACCCTATTTTGCTTGGTTTTGTTTTGGCTATCCTCCCTGATGATTGATTCTGTTTTCAGGAGCAGAATACTCACCTTTCGCTCTGTTACTAACCACCAATTAGCTCCCTTATCAAGACCATACCCTGACTTCAGTCACCCCCAAGTAAAATATCTTGAAATAATAGTCAATTTGTCACACTACGTCAAATATCTTGAAATAATAGTCAATTTGTCACACTACGTCTTGATAAAATAGTAGCCTAACCAAAAGCTTCTGTGGGCTTTTGGAGTCAACTTGAAAAGTCACGGTACTTGCATTTATTTAATATCACTCGACTTAATCGAAACACATATATTGCATAATACGCCACCATAATTAAAAATATAACTGATTATAATATAAGATTATGAAAAACTGGTAAGTTGGTGGAAAGAGTTCTACTTCAAATTCTTGTTATATCAAAACATTCTTTTTTTTAATTTTGACGAAACCACTGATAAAAGTGGTAGTACTATTAATTCTATCAGATTATCACATTTATTTATTTAAAATAAAATAACGTTTAAAAGCATTTCACTATCAGACTTTTCAGACCTTTGAAGTAGTCAACGTTCTGTATTTAACTGAGTCCCATCCACCGCTTAATTATGCCAATTATCCGCGTCACAAGCTATCGTCGCGTGCATAACTCTCCGCTAGAACAATCACAAAGCGAAACAGCAGCGCAAAACATTAACCTTGAGAGCTCTCTGAAGTTAAATCTATTTTTAATTATATTTTCATTTTTTAGTAGAACAAAGTATTTCACTTGTTCGATATAAAGCAAAGGTGAGTGTTCTCACTTATTTTACCCGCATTTACGTTTAAAGGTTTCTACCTTTAAACGTAAATGCGGGTAAAATAAGTCATTTACTTCCCTTTAGCTTCTCTTTAGCATAGGATTGGACCAACCCATTCCTTCCGTTGATGTCGTACGAAAAGACGTAAATGAGAGAAAATCCTAAGGGACAGACTGTACCGTCTACCTAAACAACACTTAATTTTGACGAAATTTAATATTCTGCAGTTGACTTTTAAGGCTATATTGAGTGATTTACATGTCATATTCTCATGTAGACCATGATACACACGGTATTTCCTTGCTATTCAACCAACAAAGGGATGGAAAGTTTAAGCTCTTTCGTTCTGATCATCTGAACATTCTGTTCTTTATGTTGTATGCTATATATCAGTGGCAATGAACTTGACTCCGTTTGACCGTTTACTAACTAGTGCGATCTACCAATTGCATAGCCAGTGCTTCTATATAAACTAAAAACAACATCAAATTGTATTTCTTATATTTAAAGTTGTGTTTCCTTATTTTATTAGATAGAGGGAAAACGCAACAAAATTTATTTTGAGTATTAAAATTACATTTTTGGCTTGCCACGATTGAGCACGACTTTCCTCCTCCTTCGCGAAATGCAGCAGTTCTGGAGCACCTGCTATCCCGGTCTACTCCCTGATATTACGTAGCCAAGATTTTCGTTTTCGACGCACTTGTCTTTTGCACGTAGTTTTTCCCATCATGATCAGTTGCAGCAACTTGTACCTGTCATATTTCATGATATGCCCTGGTTAGCAACTTTTCTACCAAAATGGTATTCAAGAGATTTAAAAAAAAATTATCATTTAATACTTTTCGAGCTTGTGAGAGCTTTACTTGTTCGAACATCACAAAATAATGAGAACTTTTTCACTACGATTTCCGGTGAGGGGCGTATAAGTGCTCATACTACATTGTTGAAGCTCGGTTTAAAATTTCATTTTCAAGTCATATTAACGCTACTGTAGTATTCACTTATGATTCATACAATATATGTATTTAAACCATACTCCTAGAATTACTAATATTAGTAATTCTAGGAGTATGGTTTAAATATATGTAGTGTGAAGCTTCGTTTCACTCCACTACCGTTTTTCTAAAGAATCGTCACTCCCACGAGAGTTCAACTTTCGCTTAATGTTCGCGCTAATGCTGATGCGCAAAGTAAGTTCGACTATCCTTCTTTGTTATGGATCTCCGCAAAGTAACGCCTGGCTCCATGTATTATCTTATATCCAACTATCCTTTGCCCGCGGCTTCGCTCACGTGGAATTTGGTCTGCCACATTAAGTTTCGTGACAGATCATTTAAAATAAATATATATATTTTTTACTTAATTTATGGTTCACAATTTTCATCATAGTGGCTTCCACATAAAAAGTAGATAGATATATATGTTGTCGCAGACTTTTATTTAGAACTATTCAAGACAAACAATCCTACGGTACATCATCTTTGTGTAACTCCAATGGTTTAGGCAGCGTACGCCAAGATAGCTCTGAGAGGCCAGATTTTTTTCCGACTTAATTGACATGTATCGTTATATTACGACCAAAAGAATTACATAAAATCATTACAAATTGTAGCCTATATGTATGTTATTCCGATGTATAACCTATATTACTGTAAAGTTTCATCCAAATCCGTCCAGTAGTTTTTTCGTGAAAGAGTAACAAACATACATACTCACAAACTTTCGCATTTATAATATTAGTAGGAAAAGTAGGATGGTCATTTGTTAATTTTGTATTTCTTAGTCGAAGTAACAATATTTTGTTCAAATCTACATACATACATACTGTCAACAAAGCCCTGTCATCTTATCTTTTCCAGCTCTATCACGAGTTCGTGTACGTGCTCGTCGGGCCGCAGACTTCGTCAATTATACGTCGCTAGGTCCAGTTTATGTCGGTAGCCTAACCTCTCCAGGGGATTCTTCGCACCCCCCCACCCCATCGTGACTATGACCGCTAACTTGGCCAGGAATAATGGGGCAACCGGGAACTGGGGGCTGTGGTTTATTGGTGTTCTCCATGGGGTGTTTGCCCGTAGTCGCCATACTGGGCGGGTGAGTTGGCGAGCGCGGAGCCAGACAAGTCGCACCGGTAACGCCGCTGCCCGTTACTGGCCTGAATTCTTTTGGCCTGGCAATTTATGCGATGGTTATACCGCCATCGATCAGTCGTCATTGCCTCGTTGGTTTGTGGATGCACCGCGTGCAGGTGAGGTTGACAGTTGGAGCAGAAGGTTTAAGTATGCTCCCTTGCATCCCCTATTATACATATATAAGTATATATAAATAACTAAGGTATGCCTTTAACAATATCCCCTTATATTACAATTTGTCAATATATTTTGACATTAATGATTATTTTCCATTCAAATAAAAACATGTTAATTTCGTTCATATAAATGCTTTGTTTGCTGTGAGCTTTTGTTATTTTTCAATAAGACTCGCGCCAGAATTTGTAAACGCTTAATTTAAATTCGTTGAATCAAATATTGGGAACAGTGAATTCGTTAAGTAAATAAAATATATAATAAATAATATATAAATGAAGATATGTATTTTATATTACAATGTAAGCGAAATTTAGATAAATATTTATTAACTAGTCTGATTGTGATTAATGGAGTCAGGCGTTACTTTGAGGAAATCCATTACTATGTGAACAGTTAGAAATTTTACTTAGCTAAGATCTGCGACAAGCAAATAAAAACAAAAAAATAATAAAGTTAAATCTTACTGATAAAACAGCCGTCTGCAACTCTTCACCTCCAAAGCACTATCAACAACACCAAACAGCTTTTTTACCTTGCACACGACACGTGTTTCGCCTCAACACGAGGCACCATCAGGTATAGTACAACCGTTAACTCTACGGAATACAACCGTTAAGTTCCCCGTAAATCCACTTCTTCCAGTAAAAAGCAAACATTATTATTTTTCTGTTTTCGTTTCCTTGTCGCGGATCTTAACTGAGTAAAAGTTCTAACTGTTCACATTGTCTGATTCTTATAACCAAACAATGAAGAAAAGTAAAAGCTAGGCTTATACTAATAAAAACAAATTTTCTTTGAAACTTTTATATATAAAAGTTTCAAAGAAAATTTATTATGATATTTATTATGATATTATTTATTTTATATATGATCCACTTTGCTTTCTCTAATCTATAGATTAGAGGAAGCAAAGTGGATCAACTAATAAAAACCC